>JAVQJD010104923.1:0-24747 GCA_036023655.1 Nannoperca australis
TCCAATGAAGGAGTAGAACCATCTCAAGGAGGATCAGAAGAAATGGACAGCATGTGAGTTAAATATGAGTGTCACAGCAAAGGGTCTGAATACTTATGACCATGTGATATTTCAGTTTAAATTTTTTAATAAATTTGCAAACATTTCTACATTTCAGTTTTTTCTGTCAAGATGGGGTGCTGAGTGTACATTAAAGAGAAATAAAATGAACTTTTTCGATTTTAGCAAATGGCTGCAATAAAACAAAGAGTAAAAAATGTAAAGGGATGTAAAGGGATCTGAATACTTTCCGTACCCACTGTATGTACTGTAAATGTAAGGAAAGATGAGATAATTAGTCTTTAGTGTACTAGCAGTGGCAATTATATTTTTAATAAGAATTCCTGCTTCAAAAATGCTGCTTTGAGCTGGTAAATGTTGATCCTCACTGCAGATGGCCAAAGCAGGCTAATTAAATTTAGGATTCTTTGAAGCATAAATATAGCTTTAAAACTACATGTGGTTTATCCTGTACACTTGGCATTTTATTTTATTTTATACAGGAGGAGAGTCCGCCTACCTTTCTATCTTTTTTCATTTAAGCCCGTATTTTGCCATGCTGCTGAATCCACACACAGATTGAAAAATGCCGCGAGGGGCCAGACAGATGAGGTTTGTGCTGCACAAGGCTTGATCTCTCATTCTGGGTTTTGCTGGAGGCTGATTGCACCCCATGCTATGTGAATGATGCCTCTCTGGAAGTGTCCCGTGAGGCTGTTTCAGTAAAGTGGAGGACATTGCCCCCTCTTCCCCCCTGGGACAGCTGACCGGGTCACACTGTTGGCACGGTAAACAAACATGGAGTGGCATGGTGTGAAGTGTCCCCCCCCAGGCCATCTCTCCCAAGGGGCCCAACGGCACAGCTGCCTGCACCCCCTCATATGTTTCCTCTTCATGCAGGATCTGATGCGGTGTCATGTCAAAGAGTGGGCCGACATGCTGGTCACTGTAGCCTGCTCCACACTCCTCTGCCCCACCCAATCGCCCAGCCTGTAGCCACCCTCTAACGGAGGCACAGAGAGACAGAATTAGAAACTGTCAGGAGGACTTTGGACGTGACTGGTTGACTAAAACTCCTCAGGACGCTCACAGCCTCTTATCTTGGGCGATGGCAAGAAGGCACAGTGTTCGAGAGCCTTTTTGTTGCTGCTTAGACACGTTCAGGCAACTTTCTCACTATGTGTTGGCCAGCTTCCATTTCATATCACTCTCCTCATTTTAACATCTCTCTTTCTTCCTGAGGAGTATCTCTTGTCAAGTAGTATTAGGACAAAGCATTAATTTTGGCTGAAGGGAATGTGGTATCTATACAAAGCTTTGATCCCTTAAGCAACAGTATATATACACTAGTTACCAACTGATGCCTGTTTCATGTTTGGCACAGCATGGCTGTCAGAAGACAGTAATTTCAGCTTTTTCTAAATATCATGCCTGTCACAAATGATCAGAGAGATTTGCATTTGCTGACAAACACCTGTGCCACTACCGTGACTATGTGTGATACATTAACAGCTTCAACGCATCATGGATTTGCAGTTTGCCATTAATAATGGATGTGGAGCAATTACATCACTATGTATATATAATATGTACTAAAGATGTTTAATCAAATAAGAATGTGGGATCAATGGGATAGTTTATATAACATCTGTAAGCTTTTATAGGTTTATTGTGGAAATTAATTTGATGACACCATTAGCGTTTTAATTCCAGACAATTCCAATAAACCTCCAGGAAATGATGATGAATACATCTGTGGTAAACTAGTTTTAAGGAAATCTGTTTTCAGTATTGGAGGCTTATACATTTTTGTTTTGTTTCATTTATTCTGCAGGTTTTAGAGCATATGTTAGAGCCAAATCCATCACCATTTCCATCACATCACATTAATAATTAATGAAATAAATAACATTTTACAAAAGTTGGCGAATCATCCTCATTTAGTCATATGCTTTAACATAGAAAGAATAGCTTATATTCTGTCATAGCATTGAATTTGAAATGTTTGAAGCCTTATAAATCTCAGTTTGAAAAACTGGAGCATCTGAAAGCAGACAGTGCTGCACAGTGCCCATGCATAGTTACAAGGACATATTGTGTAAATCCTAAAGTAGTCCTTAAGTAAGAAGCTGAAAATATATTTTACTGTGTATGTCGATGCTGCAGCGGCTGTGTGACTAAACAGTATTGTCTTTGTTTTGCAGTCTTTGCTGGGCGTTCAGTGTGAAGTTCAGAGGCAGCTGAAGAACTTTGTGAAGCTGGAGCGTTTTGGCCAGATCTACAGAGCCAAAAGTGCCGGATGTCCTCAGACCGAGCACAAGAAGGTCTTTGCCTCCGTTGGGTCCATCTTTGGCAAGGGGGTGAAATTCGCTATCCGAGACGGTCGCATCAGCACTGATATCATCAGCTTAGCCAATGAGGATGGGCGTCGCATGGCTGCGGTTCTAAACGACGCGTTCTACCTTGAAGCCCTCCACTTCACTATCGCTGGAATGGACACCCACTACTTTGTGAAACTGGGATCAGTGGAGGGAGACCTGGCACTCATTGGCATGACGGTGGGCCGGCGCACATTGGAGACCGGAGTCAACGTGACGGTGTCTCAGGTCAACACTGTTCTTAATGGAAGGACTAGGCGCATTACTGACATCCAGCTACAATATGGCGCACTGTATCTGAATACACGTTATGGCAGCAGTGTGGACGAGGAAAAAGCTCGTGTTTTGGAGCTGGCCCGGCAGAGAGCTGTCGCCCAGGCTTGGGTCCGGGAGCGCCAGAGACTGAGGGATGGAGAGGAGGGCTCGCGAACCTGGACTGAGGGAGAGAAGCAACAGCTCCTGGGCTCAGGGAAGGTGCAGGGCTACGATGGATACTACGTGGTTTCAGTTGACCAGTACCCTGAGCTGGCAGACAGTGTCAACAACATTCATTTCATGAGACAGAGCGAAATGGGCCGAAGGTGACATGAACACGAGGCTCTGGAGTGACAGACTCAGACGTAGGACATGGGACTTCTTGCCAAAGACAGTTGTGTACATGACCACTTTTTTTTTCTTTGACTGTGCTCAACTTGGTTTTTAATATACTGTAAAAAAAAAAAAAAGAAAAAACATGGTTGCAATCAGTTGCACTGTATTAATAGAAGAGTGCCCTTCTCCTTTTGAAGATACTTTAACAGTCTTTGCCCTCCAAGTGCGGCTGCTATAGGATGAAAATTTGCGATGTCTGTGACTTATTTTTGTGACTTCATTTCCTCGTTCCTTTTGGTGATTCTGTTCAAAGGAATCCAAGAGGAGTATTGGTAATGCATTATGTTCACTGGCTCACTCTGCTGCCAGACTTGCAGATTGTTATTCACAAGCTTGCTCCATTCTGCCTTTTCTGCGCCTCAGCCAAGGAGATTCCTTCTCTTTTAATCACTTCTTTTTTATACTTGAAACCCTCATAGCCCCAATCATCCATAAATAATGAGAGAGATTTCTGTTGGCGGTAGAGCCCTTCATCAAAACCCCAGCTGAACTTGTCAGAGCACCTTCATTTGTGTGATGTCTTGTAATTTTTTAAGAGGAGGATTGATGCTCATATGTGGTCTTAGCTTGGAAGGCTTCAGTGCACCCTGACTGTGCATGTTGATGGCCTTCTTTATGAACTACAACATTTGTAAAACTGCTTAATTAAGCTTAAATTGTATGGTAAAGGGATATCACTTTTTTATTTTGTGTGTATTTTATTTTTTAACTGGAATCTTTTTTTTCAAGGAGGAAAATGAAAACAGAAGAAATTGTTCTACTCTCCTTTTTATTTGACTGTGGTCGAACAACTCCATCATGAAAATAGTTAAGAGCCAACCCTGTAAGAAAATACTGTGGAATTAATGTCTGTATTAAACAACAAAAGGTATTTTACAGGAATGGTTTTGAATTACGTTTTAGTTTTGTTTTATAAATAGCTATATAAATTAACAGTATAACAAATGTGAATTTAAAAAATGTGAACTATTGTCCCTTTTATTGTTAATTGTTGTACTTGAACAATACTTAAGGGTGTTTCAACACATGGAATAAACTATAAAAGGTGGTTTAGTTAAATCAATTACTGTGTTTTTCATTAGACTGACAATGTTTTACTGATTTCAATTGCATATGAAAGGCAGTGTTTGTTTATCATTGAGCTTAAGTCAGTATTCCTCACCACAATGTCCAGTCCAATAAAGGTTGGGATGAAAACGTTTTTAAATAGTGAGACTGCAAAGATGGTTAAAGAAACCAGTGTCATCAGTGATACATATTACATTAACATATTGGCTGCTGACGTAGATAGGCTTCACGTTGTGTTGTGGGTGAAATGAAAGATACACATTGCCTTTGCCCTAAGGGCTGCCCGCAGGTCAGCATCGAAAGTGCTTTCATTCTCCAGAATAGGGCTCCACTTGGTCCCATGACTGGCTGAAATGCATTAGACCTGCAGGTGTACTAGTTCCCGTTTACAGACTAAAGGTCGTCTATACACGCCAACCTTGGAAATAACCCATGTGGACACGTTCTCTAGCTCCCATATGTCCGTGCCCTCCTCAGTGGAGACTGCAAAGGATAATTCTGCTCACTTGAAAATGTCATTATGTGAAAACCCAAGAGGAGTCAAGACTATTTTGGAAATTGTGACATTGTTTTGACTTCTGGTACTTTTCGAACTATGCCAAGCCACTGCACACTCTTGACTTTATCATTTTTCCATCGGAATATGAACTTTTTTGTGTGTAGGGGTGGTGGGAGCATGATTGAGTGTCTCAATCTGTACAAACATTAAAGCAAACAGTACACAGTTTTTATTTCTGCTGTTGGTTGATTCAGTAACGTTTTGTTTCCAAAAAAATATGTATGTTCAACATTATATGAATGAGGGATATTTGCATTGTGGAATATTGCACTGAGAACTGTTGCGTCATAAGACTGTATCTTTTTCTAAAGGTTTGGACTCATTTTGAGTTTTGGTTTGTTCTCAACACTGTGTTTTTAGCGCTTCTCTTTGACCGTGTAAATATAAAGACAACAAAGTAAGCTGTAAATAAAATGCAAATGTAGATACATCTTAGAGCTACATCAGTGACCCTGTGTAGTCTTAAGGTAGGAAAAAAAATAAAGGGAATATTTTGTGTTTATTTTTTGTCGTTTGTTATGCTGCTATATGCTGTATTCCATATAATACAGACAAATACTTCCTATTGCTGTATCTGAGACATGAGATATAACATCAGATAGATTTTAATATCTATATTATACAGCTTAGAAATTTTAGACACACGTTTTACTGTTCATCTGCCTCTCTAGTATATTATACATACATTAATTCTCACTCTGCAACACATTTCATGAGACTTAAATGAGGCTAATTTAATGCAATATGATAATGTAATATTGCAGCATGTGCCATTATTTAGTTAAACATGCACTTCCACCTGTTTAGACCTCGAAATCTATTACGTTTTCATACGGAGTGAACATGTGGCTTGATCACCAGCATATAAAATAAAGACTATTAATAAAAACATCTCCACAGTTAATGTATTTCACTATCATAAAAATGCAAGCCTCAAGGGATGCTGTGCAATACTTGACTATTAATGAACCTGTCAAAATTGAGGACCAAGCCTTTGATGTTACAAAAGACACCAGGAGACTGTGTTTTTAAACTTGATAACTTTGTTGAAACAAGTGGAGCTCAGGGGCTAATCCTGTTAGCAGGTGGGGTGGCTCGGGAGTTAGCTGCCAGTATGTGGTGGCGGCAAGGGAGCCTGGAACATTTACACTCACTGCAGGCAGAGCTGAGCTCGGTGCCCAGAAGAAAGTGTGATATATTGTACCTAAGCAGGCAGCTCTCTCATTTGTTCTTCTCCACTTTGCATTAATGTGAGACGAATAAACCACTGATCTCTCTGCATGACCAACAAGTAACTTAGGAAACGATCAGTCCCAAATATTTGTTTTACCTAGTTTGACTACACAAGATTTTTGCAAAGTAAATTTCAAATCTATGTCTCTCCTCTTTCCTGAGACAGCCTGAGCCTCGAGACCCACATGCGTCATGTAAAGAGGATTTCTATACAGGGAACAGAAAGTCCTGCTTGCAGAGAGTCTGTGCAGAATTAATTCTGCTGCAGAGAGGCAAAATGTTCTTTAGCCTGGAGGACTGTAGTCTTTTGGTACAATCATAATAATAACTTCACCTCAGCCCCTGTTACAGAGAGGAAGTTGCCACAGTGCACGCTGAAAAAACAGAGGGATTTTATCTTCTTTAATCTGGTCTAATTGAGTACAATCATTTGGTACAATTGATCTATTTTGGGAACAATAAAGCATCAACTGGCTTTAACATAACTCATAAAGCTATAGATCAATTCCATGTTATTCACAGATAAATGCTATATCATAATACTGCAATATGTTTCTTTTTGTCTTGAGAACAAACTGTCCTGTGATGCTGATAGTTTGCACATGCAGTACTCCATCACCAATTAGCTGAAAACGCAAGGAGAGAGTGAGGAAAACAGTATGTGCCAGAAAGAGTTGAAAGTAATGGCTGGTATTGATGAACGACCTTATTAAAAGAACACAAATTTGCTGTTGTCATTTGTGCTGTGGGGTAGTGAAAATCTTTTTAATTGCACTTTCAAACGATTAAAGGAAAACATCGTGATGTCCTTAAATAATAAATTATATTTTGAACCTAATGCAATTCAACACACAAAACCGACCAGTGTCTGTTTTAAAATGGATACACAAAAGCTATTCTGGTCACATAAAGCAGACAAAATTAAAGAAAAATCATTTAAAAACTCCTGATGTGTTATGTCGCTCTTGTGTTTGTTTGTCTTTTCTTATTATTTTCAGACAGGTCGGCAGGAATTAAGTTCAGTTAAGAGTTTGACAGTTACACCATTTCTGGTGCATGCAACCAAACTCTGAATTTGATCCCATATTCACTTAACACCCACCATTACATTGACATTTGACTAAACCCTTCCAGATATTTATATGAGAGGGAAGAATATAATCCTACTCCTAGCCTGATTTCACAACCACGACAGGCAATGGAAGGCAGAACCTTTCTCTAAAGTCCATGCATGAACTATTACCCAATACCTGTGCTAAGTCACATTTATCTGCCCAAGCGTTGGCTAAACATTAGCAAATGTTTAAATCCGTAAAATGTTGATTCCTTCAATCAATCCTGTACGTAGTCCAAAAATATCTGCTGAAATGAAACACCTGTTGTCTCTGGTGTTCCTGTCTGTCACTCTCAGGTACTATAATTATATGAAAGTCAGCTGCATTTATTGTCCTTAAGATCAGCAATGTTGTTGACAAAGCACCACCTTGCCACACTATTTCACACGTTCCAAGAATTCTAAGCATCCCACTCTGGCTACACTTGTTCAAGTTTTCCCAACAGCCATAAAATAACTGGCTGGTATGATGGTCCACATCTGCTGTGTGGCGTCATAACACCTTATGCCTGAATGGATAGGGCAGCCTTAGATTCTGTCTTTAATCTTTCAGGTCCACATCCCCCTCTCGACCAGTTATGCAAATGGTGGACCAATCATAAAAGCTAATGGCGCAAGGAATGGTAAACCAACTGGCCATTGAGAAGTGAGGCAGAATTTTCCTCAAGGTTTAGGTCTCATTTGGATGCCCACCATGATGACAAAACACAGCAGCAACAGAAGCACTCAGTGAAGTGCAAGCCTCGGAAATGAAACTGAGGTGAGGGTTTCCAAAGTGTCATATTTCTGTGGGTCATGCAAAGGCCAGCATTGCCTCTCATACAACTGACCCCGCAAGGGGAAAATGGAAAATGTGCTGCACTCGCACCTTAAGCAGTACAATGCTGCATGCTCGGAATATGAGAGGCATTATTTTCCAAAAATGAGACTTAAGAGAGAAAGCGAAAGAGCCTGTTCTCTCTGATTGTAGAGCAACATAGCCCGACAGTGTTGACCTCTGTGCTAGTATTAGAGTGACTCATTACATGGCTTTCAGTGTTGAAGTCATTTTCACTGAGATAAACATCGCCAAGATAATCAATAATCTGTGAAGTGGAGCCACATCAAAGCTGGCCTCACGAATTCATGGTCTGTAGTTTCTTACTGGAAGAGAGATTTACTGCAACTGCAGACTACAACTATTAGAGGGTCATATTTGCTCTTGTTTCCCCCCTCATTTCAGAAGTATCACAAAAATTCATGATTAAAAAAAATTGATTTGCATCCTTGAAAAACCTTTTTCGCATGAAAACAACAGTTGTGAGATATTAATTAATGTAACTTTTGTGGATTGTGCGTTTTTCATAATTTTCTCCTTGGTTACCACAGCTTGTGCTTCTGAGAAATACAACAATTCAGTTTCTATTCTCACTCTGATCTCCATGTATTATGTTGGAATTGACGATGTAAGGAATTAATCCTGTGTGTGGTGAAAATCTTTCCTTGTTTTTTCAGAAATACATACTGTGAGTGTGTGTATGTGTGTGGTTGATGTGTACCGGACTCCAGCAGGGTCCTGGTTGTCTTAGCGGACTCACTGGAGGCGGAAGCCCCAGCTGCAGCTGCCGTCTCCCATCACATTTCCATTGACAGGTGTGAACAAAGGACCCAGAGAAATGTCACTGCAGCATTTTTAAGTCACTCGGACACCGCTTGCATTCAGGAATGAAACTGCCTTTGCACATTATGCAAATCATATTGACAGCATATCTAATGCTTTTATTAGGCTAATTATGCCTAAGGTCAAATCCATCCATAGCAAAGGATCAGAACCCATTCAAACTAAGTGTTCGGAAGTGTTTGGTTTGACTGAAAGGTTAGCTAATGCTCAATGTCTTAGGACAGCTTATCATGTAGCACTTCATGTCTATGAAAAAAATACTGTAGGTGTTATTGATTTCTGTTAATGACATGAGCACCAGTCATGATCAGTCAGGGGCTGTCTTCAATGTTTAGCACAACAGCAGTGATGAATGGCAAAAACATGGGAAGATAGTTTCATCACATTTTGGTGGAAAAAAACTAAGATTTTCTCTGCACTCTTTACGATACGCAACATAAAGTTTTAAAACATCTACAGATCCACTTCTCTCTGTCATGTGAGAGTGTGATGAAAGAGGCAAACGGAGGCAAAGAGGAACCATAAAGGTAAGGTTGTCCTCGGTGGAGATAGTCTGTTGTCAGGGTTGAAACAAGGCATATGTATATTTAATAGGCTTGAGCTGCTGCAAAGTATTTAGCAGTAGGCCACATTAAATATATATAAAGCTGTAGAAAAGGTTGTGTATTCTTTAAATTAGTCAGCTTTCTTTAGGTCAAAAGGTTAAATTGATGTAGGGATTTTCAAACCCTTCCTCTGTCTGAATTTTCTGAGCCCTCTTTGTAGAGAGTTTGGAAGCTTTTTTGTTGAGCTTCATGTGTTATTCATTTGGTCTCAAACTGCCTAAATCTGTCACATTACCAATCTAAAATTGTATTTTTCATTCTTTTGCCAGGTGACACAGGCAATATACAGTGAAGAAAAACTTCCAATTTGCTATATGTAAAGGACTTTTTACAACCAAGACAAAAAGGGACACGGAGGTACCCCTCCACCTGGTACAGGGCAACATCCCCAAAGTACTCTTTGCCACAGGCATATTCTTATCGCCATTGGCACCACTTAGACACAATATCTTCCCAGTGTCAGACAGCTGTTTAACAACTGTCTTGCCAACCTGAGTGCTACCTTTGTGAACTACATAGCCTCCATTACTCAAAATAGAATTCCATCAATTGAAAGAATAAAACAAACATTTCTTTACTTTTGGAGAAAGTTATACTTCTAAGTTTTCCGGGCCCCAAAAATTTGTAATTTTAAGAGGTAGTAGTTTGATAAATACTGTGGTTGATATTGTTTTACACTTTCACCCAGACAATAGAAATGTGATTCAGTCAGAATGAAAGACCACAGAAGTATAGCAGATACTTTGTTTTCTTTGTCCTCCTTTGAATCTACTGCTGCCTGTGTTTTCAGTTTGAAATACAAAGCTTGAAGTCGGTCTGACAGAATTATTTTGGTTACTGAACCTCTGGGCCCATTACGAATACTATTATGTAGATCAGCCTTGGGGAATTTATTTCCACGTTGTGCATTTGGATTGTGACACGCCTGGCCTCTCATTTCATTTACCCATACAAATAAGCCTGCCAGTCCAAATGCTTTAAAGTTGTGGAGAATTTTTTAGCACTTTTTTTCCCAATGAAGCGTTCTTTAAAGGTATAACTGTTTGCAACCTATGACAACACACTATTGCTGTCAGGGAAAAAAGGTTCTTAACCTCAGGTCTTCATAGTCACTCCCTATGTGGAACATCATTTTGGAAAAGCTTTAATGCTGCCATTGTGTGACTTGCTGAACATCATTTAGATTTGAAACAGGAAGACAAAGACAGACACAAACAAAAACCCTTTTATTGGATGATTCAGATTTCTATGATCCCTCCTGGCTTATGTGGAGTTTTTATACACTGTTGTTCTACGCGTGCAAATTCATTGTTTATTGGCAAGAAACCTCCGACCAGTACATGTGCGTGCAGTGGAGCAGAATTAGATTATAATTCTACTGCACACTCCTCAGCACTACCCTCGATGTGGCTAGTATACTGCACTTGCAAACATGAAAAATACTATATTTATCTTTC
The DNA here is from genome assembly GCA_036023655.1 of Nannoperca australis. Taxonomy (NCBI): domain Eukaryota; kingdom Metazoa; phylum Chordata; class Actinopteri; order Centrarchiformes; family Percichthyidae; genus Nannoperca; species Nannoperca australis. The sequence continues at coordinate 10,765 of JAVQJD010104923.1, forward strand.
CAAGACGCTGTTACAATACCTCTTATTTGTGACACCAGTTAAGCCATGGGAAGAAAATCTGTAATATCTCTCAGTTTTGATAAATGATGCACAAATAGCTTTTATTGGGACGGGGATGCTGTCAAAAATAATTGAATCTGCATTAAAAATCCTACATGTAAGGAAGACGGCACTTTCAAGAGTAGACTTCTACCACAGCTAGTTCTGCTTTTTACTTCCCCTGACTGATGAACCTTAACAATCTGACAGAAAGAAGGGAGCTATTCTGTGAAATAAATGAATAGATAAACAAAAAGTTGGCATTTTAAAAATGCAATTTTCTCTAGAAAGAGATTGAGCAAAAAACAATGTTTGCTGAACACACAAGGCTCTTTTCATCATGACATAATGTTTCACGAGTAGTGCAGCTACGGTGCCAACTCCCGGGTTACACTGCATGTGTTTTGTTTTATCAAATAAAAAAGATGATATTTCAGTCTCTCTGTTGCTGTACAACAAAGGTGCTTGAATGAGAATTGACTGCATGAATAAATCAGATGCACAAATCAGATGCAGCTGGTGGACAGCGTTGGCTATAAAACTGAAAAGAGTTTTAAAACAATGTTTTAAAAAAATACCCTCTTGTCTGGGTGAACTTTACTGAGATCCTATCTCATTATTTTCACAAAATTCACACCTCCTTTTTCTGTAGATTTGAAAAGACGGCCCCTTAATTTTCTAAGTCTTAATTGTTCTATAAGTAACACAACAGCATATGGACACAGGCCTTTGTTTCCATAAATATACTGAAAAATAGAAAATACTTTGGTTGAATACCCACATCTTCAGTTTGATGCAGTAAGTGAGTGTAACTCAAAAGCCCACATGGAAACTTAAGACATTACCATTCATTGTTTGGCTAATTAGAGGGTAGTTGGTGTGTCTGGGTAAACTAAAGTAATTAGTCATAGATTTATGGTTGGACGTCTGTTGAGACAGCAGTTGCTAACGTCTACTGAAAGGGATTATTGCCTTTGTGAGGAAGCAAAAGAAGGGGAGACTGCTCTCTAATGTGATCTAATAAAAGATATAATTTCAGATATCTTCAAATCAGGACAGTAGGGCACAAAAAGAACAGACGGGTGTGTTCCAGTGCGAGCAGAAGTGTTATAACACAGTTATCTAACTTTTCAGACTGCCCTTGACAAAGACTATGAACTGCCCCAGGGGTATCACACCAGTTACTTCAGCACTCTGACCTTTGTGATTAAATGTGCATGTGTCGGATATTCTTGCCTACAGTAGAGTCGATGTCAAACTGGACCTGCCAAAGTATCTGAATTCAAATTACATTTTGTGTCATAGCTAATAAGTTATTTTTGTTCTACTGCAATAACATTTTGCTTTCACGGAAGAAACCAGTTATCATTCACTTATCATCAGATCTCTCCTGCTCCAACAGTAAATGAAATAAATCAGTGGGGGGAAGGACACATTAATGATTGGGCTGTGAGGGAATGCTCCCACACAAACCGAAAAGAACAGCTCTCACTGCTCAGCTGTAGTTTCCTGTTAGTGAATTGTTGATCATTTTACTGCGTTCTTGAATTAGGATATTATGTCTGCTCTGTAAGCAAAGGGTTTTTTAAACAAGAATGAACTCAGTAGAGAGCAGAATTTGTCTGAAAGGCTTAATAATGTTTGATGTGGCAGTAAAAGATAGGTTAGCGGGCTACCAACTGAAGTCACTTTCTTCCTTCTTATAAAACAGAAATGTGCACAATAAATTTCTTGCCAATTTGGCCAGTAGTTTTACAAATACAGTCTACTACCACAGACAAAGAGACAGAGTAAGACAGAGACAGACTAACAAGCAAACACATCAATGGATGGAGGGATGAATATATACGGTGCACAAATACATGACCTCTTTGGGGGAAGAAATAACTATGTATATGGTGCAGATAAGGTAAACTCTGTAACTTCACAGCAGTTTGCAGCAACGCTAGGCAGCTAAAAGTGTCCTAAAAGTGTTATACATTTTTCTAGTAGAGCTACAGATCACAGAAGAGGACGTTTCCTTTTCAAAATCTGACTGGAAATATATGACATGAGGACATGTTGGCGAGAAAATGATCAAGTGCACTGATTTCTTTCAAAGTCATCTTGGTGGTAGTCCAGACCCATGCTGACATAGTATGAGTAAGTATGAGGATGCCATTTCTTAGGTTTTAAGGTGTTTTCTATACAGACAGCTAGTATGGTTTTAATATTTCATTTTGACATCATATAATCAGACAAATGTGCATCAAATGCTGGATGTGCTATGTAAGTTTCGCAATACAGGAATTCCTCACAAGGTAAGAAAATAAATTTCAGCTTTGTCTGGGGTGACCTAGATATAACTAGAATTCCTGCATCACAATTTAGGATCATTTGTGCAAATGATCCTATAAATGAGGGTAGGGATCTCTATCCTTATTGGAAGTTAAATTAAAGAACCTGAGGAAATGAAGCAGAGCCCACACTGTATCCTTCTAAAGCCGGCACTGACAAGTGATGCTGCGGTAAAGAGCAAAGCGTGGATGAGAATGAATTGTTTCATCTGACTCTGGCCTGTGTGAGTGCGGATGAGAATAACACTGTGTGATGAGGTACAATATTTTGATATTACCTCTCTGCTTTTCTATTTTTCATCATCTATTCTTAGCCATCTCAGGAGAGCCTTATCTTTGACTACCTCCAGTAGAAGAAAAGAAAAGGCTGAAGTGATAAACTGTTGTGACACTTTTAAGGTTAAAGTTGTGTGTGTGTTAATGCTCTTAATGGCACAACCAAATCTGTCAGTGTTCTTCAATGTTTGGACCTGAAGTTGTGATGACAAACATCTTGTTGACCTGATATAATCACCATCCTCATCCTCCTTGCAGGATGGTTGCTTTCCAAAATATACATACTGTACATGAATGTTAGCTACTGATTTGATGGTTCCACTCTAAGTCATTGCAAAATAGAAAGTGTTGCTGTAAGTCACACAAAATAACAAGTTAATGTGACATACTGCAGAATGAGACCAATATTGTAATCAGAGACTTAACTTTATTGTTCTTCAGTGTTACCCAGAATTAGCAATAGCAATTTTAGAAGTCCAAGTATTTAAAAAGAACAGCATGCTGAGTTTGAAATGTAGTAGAAATGTAGAATTGTAACAATTGGTATTTAAAATCAGGATCAGAAAAACTATTGTCCATCACAAAGTGATGAAAATTGTGTCTTTGATGTGGCTCATGAGGAGAGAACAGTACACTGTACTGTACACCTTAAACACTACGCATAGGGTAAAACATGGTGAATTAAAGGAGAAGATAAAAACAAGAATTATGGCTGGACCCCAAGAGGGACACCTCAACGGGACATAACCAATGACTTTTCTTAATATGTCTCATTTATTCTTGTCTGTGCAGGAGAAGCAACATCAAACCTGATGTCAAGCAGTCCTCATTTTCCATTTTGATTGCTCTGCAAGTTTCAAAGCAAAAGATTTGGTTGCAACTAATGATTATTCACCATTTAAAAATCTGTCAGTTTTACAATTAATTCGTGAATTTAGCCTCTAAATAGTGAAAAAAGCCCATGTGAAAATTGCTTTATTTGCTCAGATATGCTCAGATTTGAGAAACAGCAACTGATATTATCAACATTGTTGACTTTAAATTTTCTGATGATTGACTGATTAATTAATGAAATCATTGCAGCATTAGCACAAATATACTCATTTGATCTTACAAATATACAGTTTGAAACTGCTGTGATGGCTGAAGATGATTTCCAAACAGCAAATGTCTTGACTACTGTTAATGGATCATTTCTCCAAACTGCAGACTTTCTGAAACTGGTTCATTAGATACAAACCCACACAAACAAAGTATTCTGGTAGTAACTGGAGAGTCATAGGTGAAGCAGTGCAGCAGCCCAAATCTCTTTTAGTAAGGGTTGTTAGTTCCTTTTGACTTGTTTCTGGCCGCCTGTCACCAAAACCCATTCCCTGAAATCACATCACTATAATGGTCTAATCAGCACTTAACGAGCCATGTTACATAAAATCAATGCACCCTTCCATTTGAGAATGCAGAATATTTGTAGGGGCTGATGAAGGCTCGTGGAGCAGGAGATGCTGTCGATATGGTGCTGCAGTCAGTGGACATGCAGACCTGCAGAGAGCAGAGGATGCACTTGCCCTCTAAGTTCAGTGATCCTCTTGAGATCAAAGCTTTTACAGCAAAATCCTTTGTTTTGCTGACTAATCGTATATTGATTTTAACAAGTTGTTAAGCCCAAATAAGGTTGTCAGGCCACTGCCAAACAACTCCTCTACCTGTAGAGGCTCCAAGAACAGAGAGCTGTATCTTCCATTAGGAGAAGGCTACCATTTGACTTATCTTCTTGATTTATTACATGGGGACTATTACTCGTGCAACACTTTTCTACAGACAGCAGAGCAAACTGTTTTCACCTTGTTTCATGCATACATTGCCTTGTGGTTTGTGTGGGAGGATGTGTGTCTGTGGAAATATAAATACTTGCGACACACCATCAAGCATCACTCCCACCTGCAGGTTGTCACGGAATGTGTCAAGCCTGCAAAAAAAGGAGAAATTACAAATCAAGTTATAGCTAAACACTAGGGGTACCTCAACCTCGCTGTTCCTATTGATGCGTTGAAAACAGTTCCTGGATATAACCTGAATTCACTGTTGCGCTGAACTATCTGCTGCCAATGAATGCCAGCAGGTCCTTTGCATTATTCTTGATGGAAATGCAGAGAGAACATAACAATGCCAGCTTGTTTCCATTTCAGTAGACCTTGGAGTTGGAAATTAATAATATATTGGAGGAAACTCAGAGGTAAATGAATACATCTACAGTAGGTGGGGATTTGGAAGGAGGAAGGGAAAGTGTCATAGAGCTACAGCACTTCCCTGTGGTAAAGTGAAATATTGCACATATAGAAAGAGGAAGCAGATTTTCACAAGTATACTATTGTTACAGTATACGCATTAGATTAAGTTTAAGTTTTCAACCTAAAAGGGATATTTTTTGATTATTTATTTTTGGTATGATATTGTGATTGATTTCTAGCAGCAACTTAAAGATAACCTTCTCCAGATCTGTGGCTTCAATAGGTCTGATAGTCCCCACGTTTCAAATTTTCTCTAAAGACAGAGACACACAATACAGACACACATGACCTTAACACATCGTCCATTATAATTTGCACTGTCTGTCAATAAATTGTTCTGCTCCCCATTAAGATGAGACCATGTGCATAATTGCTCCATCCATGCTGGAGATAATTAATATCAATGACCCTGCTGACTTTTCAAATGCATCATGTTGGGTTTAATGATGATGTGTCATAAGCAGCCGGAGGTGGAGACACCCAGCCCTGTGTTTGCTGGCAGACCCAGACCAGGGGCTCCAGAGCTGACAGGCAAGACCAGGTGAATAATTGTCCATGGCATCTTATTACATTGCTGGCATGATCTGATTTACTTCTGCAGCAAATTGTGGGAATAGACCCAGTGTCGTTGTGGGTATTGGATTAACGGGGTTTACGCACAAATGGACCTCACACTGACGGCAGATACATCATGTGAGATTAAAGAGATTTCCATGTGGTCGTGATAGCTGTTCTGCTTGCTTCATTACACCACATGTGTTGTGCTTTACTGTTGGAAATGTATTTTACATTTCTACCTCTATGTAGAAATGACCTTGGATGATGGCCGTTGTATAAAATATTGTGGCCAGTGGTTTGAGAATCCATCAGGAAATTTGCCACAACTTTACAAAACAAATCCATCACTTTGTATTTACTACCAATAGAGAGTGACTAATCTTTATAAAGCATAGAACAGGGCAGGGATATTTTCATGCTTGTGTTTTTCTCCCTGTATTTGTCCTACAATTGTATTCAGTCAGGTAGGTAAAATCAAAAGTGAGTAATCTATTTAAAAACTGCAAATCCTTCTTTCATACATATTTAAATGATTTAAAGCATCTAGTTGTGATGGCGTTATCTGCATGCTCTTCTCTTGACAATTCTCATAATACTTTATGCTATTATTTAATTCAATATGTATCTATTGTCTCTACCATTAAATACAATATACATTGTATTCATTGTTTGGCTAATGTATATTGTTTTATTATTCTTATTTATTATATATGATATTATTCTAATCATAAACTTCTGACTTCGGTCTAAACTAGAAATCAGGTTCTTATAAGAAAACTACATTTCCCTAGAGCAATTAAAGGACTGCTGTGTGATACTGATATCTGATTGGTTTGTCCTAATCCACGTGACCGAATGGTAAAAGACCCAAACAGGAAGTGTTACTGTCAGACAAGTGACAACGTGAAAGTCAAGCGAAATCTAAACGTGATACATCGTGAAAATACCTTCAAAATGTGTTGTTTTTTGTATCTTCCGGTTGTCGCCACATGTTGTGCTTTTATCGGTTTTTAAGTCTCAAAGTGTAGCGTTTGTCACGATGTTTCAGGCTGCAGCTAAAGCGCTGCCTTTGGCATCAACCACTACAGTTTCTCGGGGAAAATTGTTAAATATTCGACATTATTGTAAGAGGACGCCAACGAAACTAAGAGTATCCGAAGCAGTTTCAGGTGCTGAATTGGGTCAAAGTGTCAAAGTACAGGTAATGTTAACGCCTGCTTTTATAGCTTGATATTTTCTGCTAAGTTGTGCTAACTATCCTTAAAAAGCATGCTGCTCATTTTATTGCCTACACCAGAACTACTTTATTTCATTTTTGAAATACATTAAACCATGCCTATCATCTTAAGTTACATTTAGACATCCTTATTTGTTTTTTAAGAATAAATTACCACGAGTGAATTCTAGCAAAATAATCTAACACGATTAATGTTGCCTGGGTTTCTCCTAGCGTCTGCTACTTAACCAGAGATACACGTGATTGTATTGTAGACTAATTCCTTTTCATGGGGAACACATTATATTATGCACCCTGAACTATGTATACTATATATATATATATATATAATATATATACTTAAGCTTTCACACTTTTGCTTTCTAAATGATTTAAAATATCACTGTTTATTGATACCACAGTGTATACATGCAGGTTTACAGTTCACTGTGACCATTTGTAGTGAAATTCTGAGTTTACCAACATCCCGATTTATGAAAATTAAATGCAAGCAAAAAGAAGACTTTTCTGTATTACCAAAAGGAAGAGCTAATTGTAGTTGTATTGGTGTATCTGTTGTAGGGGTGGGTCCGCTCTGTTCGACCTCACAAGAAAAATCTCTTTCTTCATGTGAATGATGGGAGCTCTTTGCAGTCTTTGCAGATTGTCGCCAGTTCAGAGCTGAATGATCCGTAAGCACTTCAGTTTTATTCTCTGTGGATAATCCTCCATCATTCAGTTGTGATATGAAGGGTGCATATTCTGAAAAAACTCTCACTGTCTCCTGCTCTTTTCTCAAATTAAGATTGCTCACATTTGGTAGTGCTATTGAAGTTACGGGTATTCTTAAGAAAAGTCCACATCAAAAGCAGCCTATTGAACTGGAAGCAGACCAAATCCATGTAGTTGGAGAATGTAACCCTGTGGTAAGTCTCCCTAAAGATCCCACACACATTTTACTGACACACTGTTATCATTTATTATGTGGCCATTGTATAGGAAATATCATTTAGTGTTGTCGTTTTGTCTTCTTTCAGGATTTCCCCTTTAAAATCAAAGAGAGACACGGCCTTGAGTATGTTCGCCAGTTTCCTCATCTCAGGTGTAGAACAAACGCCTTTAGCTCCCTGTTGAGAATACGAAGTGAAGCCACTACAGCAATTAACTCATACTTCAAGGTGAGAACATCAATAGAGAATTTATTTTGCAGAGCAAGACTTTTTTAATTTATTTTTGAATGTATTCTTTTTTTTTTTTTCAGGAAAATGGCTTTGTGCAGATTCACACTCCAGTCATCACCTCAAATGACTGTGAAGGTGCAGGGGAGCTCTTTCAAATTGAAGTGAGTATCTGCAGATGTGTTTACAAATGTGCTTAAAGTTAAGGTCCTATGCTTCTAAACATTACAGTATTTTAGCTTTTTGTCAACCCAGTATGTTGATGGTTTATGTGTGACGTCGCTTCCAGTGTGTGACCTCTGCTTTTACCACAGCCGTCAGGGCCAACCAGTGAAGACGATGAGAACTTCTTTTCTGTCCCAGCCTTCCTGACTGTGTCTGGTCAGCTTCATCTGGAAGTGATGTCAGGGTGAAATTAACTATTTGAATTTATCTTCCAGTGATCATCTTTACATTTTTGGAATTCACATTCACTACTCGCCTTAGAGAGTAAGAGACAGACACACGCACATACACTGAAGTACATTTTTAATTATGCTTTGTCACTCATACTCTTCTAGGGCTTTTTCTAGAGTCTACACATTAGGGCCAACTTTTCGTGCAGAGAACTCCCAAAGCAGACGCCACCTGGCAGAGTTTTACATGGTGGAGGCCGAGGTGTCCTTTACACAGTCCTTGGAGGATCTCTCCAAGGTACACGATGTCATTGTCCTCAAATAAAATACTGCTCTATGATATCGATCAAAGTAGCACATTGGTTAAAATGTTATATCCTGTTAACTGTTTTTCACACAACATATTTCTGATCACAATAGATTGATTTTCAGTCTTTCTGAAAGCCATTGGTTTCTTTTCATTTTAGCATGCTACGAAAATAAACTTCCAGGATTTGAAATGTATGTATGTGCTGTACTATAAGAACAGAAGCGTTTATCATCTTTATTCTCGCTCAGCGCTGCTTTACATAGCTGTGGGGGATCACTTTGTCCAGAGAAGGAGAGACTAAGTAGCATTCAAGTGGTTTGGTGACCTTTGATAAAAAGCAGTCATCACTGACTGGCTAATTCTTTTAACATGAGCATCTTGGATGAAGTGAACTGATGTCACATCATATCGATTTCTGTGTACTGAAATTCAAATTTGACACTTCCCACGTGTGGCTCTTAAAGTTGCCCAGGAAAGCTTTGATTATTAAACTGGGCCTGCTCCTTAGGTCATGGAGGACATGTTCAGGTCTGCCACGGCGCATGTCTTGGCTCACTGTGCGGAAGATGTGGATTTGTTTCACAAGCATGTGACTCCTGGACACAGGGTGAGTCCTGAAGGACACTTATTTAACTTAGGTACTTAACCTGGCTCCTTATGCAAACAAGCCACAACTGCATATGACTTCATTATTATCTCTTTTTCCTATTGCTTCCATACACTCCAAGGACACTGTAGATGCTATACTGAAGAAGAAATTCCCCATGTAGGTCTCTACTTTTCTAAACATGGGATATATAATTTAATCAGATAAAGAATGAAGTCAAATGTTGAAGGCCTTAAGTGATACTGTCTCCTCTACGTTTAGGATTACCTACAGTGAGGGTATAGACATCCTAAACCGCAGCTCTCAGAAATTTGCCTTCCCAACACACGTAAGTGGTGATGGTTTTATTTTCAGACTTGATATCTATCTCTACTGCATGTTTGCTACTAACACTGTCATTCCACAGAGCTCCACATTGACCTTAGCGCTTCTTTTCTGCAGTGGGGTTGTGACCTTCAGACAGAACACGAGAAGTACCTGGTGAAACATTGCGGCAACATTCCAGTCTTTGTCACTGATTATCCTTACGATCTTAAGCCGTTTTATGCAAGGGACAACCAGGACCATCCTGAGCGTACAGTAAGACTTAATTACACTGATAAAATGCAGAGTGAATCAATGATTTAACCACTGACTTCTTTCCTTGTAATGTCAGTTGGGTTATCTCATTGATTTGAATATCGGCGCTGACTCCGACTTTCGTTTGTGTGCAGGCAGCTGCAGTGGACCTTCTGGTGCCAGGAATTGGAGAGCTCTGTGGGGGCTCGCTGAGAGAGGAGAGGCTGGATCTTCTGAGGGCTCGGCTGCAGGAGTAAGAACACATTCTCCAGGGGTATTGGAAGGCCCATGCTAATATATTTAGACAATGGTTGTTAATATCTGCGTAGTTGCTTTAAATGTGTGCCCGACTCACCACACATATTCCATGGAGGGAAAATGATAGCATATATTAAATATACATTACCGTTGATGTATTTCTATTGTTCTGTTATTGTAAATTAAAGAACATAACTGGACAGTAATTGATATATTGTAGCTGTAGACAACACTGGCTGTCTGCTGTTTAAAAAAAGGCAACGTCAACCCAATGTGCTGGTGAATGTATCTGTTGCTTTCTCTGAAAGTGATACTAGAGAGGATTTATTTTAGGTCTTGAGTTTATGTTTCGACTAAAGGCTCTTACATGAATTATACTTTTCCAGGGCTGGATTAGAAGACACCTACAGCTGGTAAACAAACATATTTACATTAACAACATCTTAAAAGAAGCATGCTTACACACCAACAGAGTTGTAATGACATTTTTATTTATTTGCAGGTATCTGGATCTGAGGCGTTTTGGCTCCGTCCCTCACGGTGGCTTTGGACTGGGATTTGAGCGATATTTGCAATGCATTCTCGGTGTTGACAACATAAAAGATGTGATTCCTTTCCCTAGATTTTCCCATTCTTGTCTTTTATAAAACACAGTTTGAGCTTAGTATACTTTTCAGTCAAGTCAGCGAAGTGTGTTTTTGCAGTTTGGAAAACATCAAATAAATATGATACTCAACATCATTTCAATGTTTTTATTGGTGTTTAAATATTAGATCTTAGTATCTGCACCTGTAGTAAAAAAAATAGCATTGATATTTGAGAAGATAAATCCTTTATATCGATATGGAATTTAATTAGAAGTGAAGCTGGTTGTCATGGCAGTATACTGTCTATATCACTGATATCTCTCCACACTGATGCATATTTATAAGTGTGGTGTGTGGATTTCGGCCAAATGTGTAAATGAAGAAAAAATAGATTTTTACAAATAACGTACTTATTATTATTTCCTACAACAGTATAGGCCTCTGATAAGGAATTCAACTCATTAATCAGTTTTTTTATTTTTCTCACTTACATGGAAGTGTTTAGTTGCATCAAATGATGTCTCTCACCGGTTCAACAGCCACATTTAAAAACTGAAGTTTCAGAGCAACTACCAGGTATTCCGACTGGCCGCTAGATGGCGCTTTTTCCCATTCCATCAAATTGAGAAACCGAATCTTTGACTCCGTCAACAACAGCAGCTGTTGACTCTGTGCATTTTATCTTTTATTCCAAAGCACAGGAAATCTCCATCTCCTATCCGTGATTGATCCTTTACTATATTTGGAGAGACGTTGGTTACCACACGTTTGATTTAATGTTATGAAATTAGACGCGTTTCCGTATTTGAAGTAAAACACAGTAACTTTAACATTTGTGTGAACGCTGACAAATGGTATGTTAGAAATCGATCGGTGAAAGTCGTTTCTGGATACTGAAGCTACTTTGTGGCAAACGTCTCTCCCATCCTGTCCGTCCCAGAGCAGCCCATCCCTCTGCGCGCGGTGGGCGGGGTGTGAGTTGGGAAAACAAACTGCAGAGAGCCGACGGTACTTCCTCACCCTGCATCAGTTGAGTTTCCCCGCGGCTCCTCGTCAGCTGGCGGTGCGTAATTCCCCAAGAGTCGAGTTGCGCCTTTTTGCCTCCCCCCCCGCCCCCCAACTGGGGGTTAGCGCGCTGGTTGTGGCGCACAGTACCACCAGTAGCGACTGGAAACATTTCCGACCAGCACTACTTTGATTTTGATCAAATGGGGGGAGCAGGCTGTACCAGTGGGAGCCAGACGCCGACGGCACTTTGAACGGGCGAACCTTGAGGAGCCGTCATGTTCTAGTGACAGACGGCAGTTGTAGAGCAAGAAGAAACGGCACACTGACAAACATGAGCGGCGGAGAAATCATCTGCCAAGGCTGGCTGAGAAAGTCCCCGCCGGAGAAGAAACTCCGAAGATATGTAAGTAAAGAAGACTTTCGCTCAGTTTCTCTGTTTGTGAGGAACTGTGTGGGAGAAACCGAATGGATATGCTTTCTTTCTCTGTACAACCGCTGCCCTTTGTTTCCTTCACCTGCATCTCAGAGAAGTGATGTCAAAGTCACATATCCAAAGTCCAGTTGTAGCAGGTGCATCCCTCTCCATGCGGACCTCTCCTCTGTATTGTCCCGCACGAGGCACCGCGTATTCCAGATGGTGAAATAGTCTTCATCCATTTCAATCTAGAAATGTATGTTTTATATGAAGGTGCAGTTGGCAGGTTTTACATGGAAGGGTCACCCACTGTGAGGTCCCATGACAACATGGAGGTAAGCCTTTGTAATACCCGACAGCTGTCTATCATTTCAACTAAATAGCCCTCAGACATACACAAACGGCCATTTGGCTTTATCCGATCGTGATGAGGTAATGTCTAATCAAGCGATGATGAGGCCAGTTTTCATCTTGGCCAAGCTGACTAATGTCACAACAATAGTGAAAACTGTACAGCACTTGAGTGGCTTGATAAGGCTTTATAATCCAAAGCTGCTGGTCTTTTGCTGGGTGCTGGGAATGGCTGCATATCAGATAATAGGATTTATGAAGGCAGATAGAACCATGAGACAATCTCCTATAAATACAGCTGTCCACTGTTTATGTATGGCGTTTCATTACCATGCCTCTCCATGTTCCTACTAGCTGACTTTGCCATGATGTCATCTCTCTGTTTCATCTGGAAACCCATCGCTGAATGTCTTCATATGCACCCCCCATCCTGTCGTTTCCTCATTGTCTTCCACTTAAAGCTGGCTAATGTTTACACAGAGACCTCCACTGTTAGTATGGAACAGCAGCTGCAGTGGTACAGAGGAAAAACTTGCTTGGTTCATAGCAGTACTGTATAAACAACAAGGGGGACAAAAACTCACAAGGCATAATAGAGGTAAGGTAATGGCCTTCCTCAGGCCTGAGAGCAGGGAACAGCCTCTCAGCCCATGTCACCCTACCTCTCACCCTGAGCAGTAACCTGTAAACCACTGCACACCCACAGTTTCAGCCAGAAAACAGTGTCATGAGATGGAGTGTCCTGAGCAGGCTGTCTTGTGAATGTGATAATCTGTCCATCTGAAATTCCTTCCACTTAAAGTCAGGCTATGGACAATCTGGGCCATTTACTCACCAGTATTGCTGTCATCTGACATAGTTGACATCCTAATGTTGAGGGATATTTTCAGATACTACTTTCACATACCTTCAGACATTCCCGCCTGAAGGTGTTCAGTGTTTCTCAAGAAACACAGTGGCAAGTTTAATTGGTCATTGTATTGGAATGAGCTGAGGAGGTGTGAGGAATGTATTGTTGTGGAGCTGTAACTGACATTGTTAAATGCTACAACAGAATACTGTTGTGCCTCTTTTAGGAGATTATTTGCAACACCAGAAAGGTGTTTTAATTCTTAACACTTTCCCTGTCATTATTCCACCCATTTCTACCACAAAGACCTCATTAAGCTGGATGAGGCCAATGTTTGTTAATCAGTAGTTAGTTGTTGAAATGATTGGTCATTGTATAAAAAAAAAAACAGCTGAGCATGTTAAATGCAGTGTAGGATCGAGTGCAGTGTTAGGAGAGACTACAAACTGGTACTACCACCGCAGCTCTGACATGCAAATCCTATGCAAAATCTGGGAGCAAAACACTCGTGGCAGTTGAAGCCTGGATGCAACCAGTGGTGAAGACAGGAGACAGCATGTTCAAGTAACAAACACGACTACTCCCGGTTAAATGGCTGCTAATTGTTTACAAATGCTATTAACTTTCAGCAGTGACTCACTCTTTCTACAACAGCTCCTTGCTGCACAAACACATGATGAGCATAACCTTTCTGGGGGGGGGGGGGGGGGGGGGGGGGGGGGGGGGGGGGGGGGGGGGGGGGGGGGGGGGGGG
>JAVQJD010104926.1:0-23285 GCA_036023655.1 Nannoperca australis
TCATCCCACCCCCCCCGCCCCCCCCCCCCCTTCTCTGGCTGCACAGAGTGCAAGTTCCACTGCACCAATGGGAATTGCTTGCGTCTGGGCTCGCTGATCTGCAACCAGCTGAATAACTGTGGGGACAACAGTGATGAGGAGAACTGCCCCGTGGTCACCCAGCACCCTCCACCGGGCATCTTCAACTGTGAGTGCTGCAGGATGCTGCCCCACCTCTGTACCTCCCTCTCTCTACCTCACACTTTCAAACAATACAAATAGATACTGACTCACATCTTTAACCTGATCTCTGTCTTCTTTTATTTCCTCTCTGCGGTTCTGTTTCTCCTTGGGGTCACTTTGCCAATTCCCAGTGAGCAGATATGATGTGGATGCTGAGGGGCAACCTGTCTTTTTTGGGCGTGCTACTGCAAACCAAATTTACTAAAGAAGTTACATTTTGATCATAAACCTTCATCGGGCATTAAACAAACAACACAATAACCATTATCTTTATAACATAGCCACGGGTTATGGAATCACAAAATTATTGAAATCACAGGAGCATCTGAGAGTCAATATATATACATAAAAAAACTATCAACACAGCTCATATAGTAAATAGAATACAATAAAAATCTATAATAAGGTAAAATAGGAGAAAAGCAGTATGAAATAAGTTAAGTTCATAAGAAATGTTCATTGCCCCATGCACCAGTCTACAGAGACAGTGAGCAGCAGTGGTCACAAAACAGATATGCTACCAATTTACACTGACTTAGAGAGACCAGCGTGTGATGTGTGCTCTGCTACAGTGGATGGAAGAAATAAATAAGTTAATAAATAAAAGCAATAACATGCAGCCCAACATTGTGCGGACACGTCTGTGTATGTATGTAGTCACCCAATAGAGTATAGGCTGAAGTAACTGCATCTCACGCCAGAGACCGCAATTCTCATCCAGTCACCCATCAGTCTTCAACCATGACCGCAATCTTTGCCTCACTTAGTTTTAGTTGCCTAAACTTCACCAAACCACAGAGGTGACCGATCCACAACAGCCCATGAGACTGTCAGGCTACTGAATAGGCATTATCATCACACATCTATCCCAAAGATATGGGCTAGTAGATTAGTATCACCCATTTATTTCAGCGTGTTTAAATAACGTAGTATAAATAGTGACAAAGTCCTAGGCTGGGGTGGATGGCTGGGTCTATAAACTACCGTAGGGTAGGACCCCTGTAGATACATTACAGGATGTTTTCATATCCATCCAAGACATCTTCCTCACAAGTTTTTCCACCTTTCCATTTTCATGCAGTTTTTGTTTGAATCTCTTTGCAGCTTTCATAAGCATCGACAACCCCCCCCCCACCCCCAACACCACCACCACCACCACCAACCACCTCCTTCTACCTCCCGCTGAGCAGCACAGTCCAGGGAACGAGATGAGAGTGTTCCCTTTACTCGTCACAATCAATGGAAACACAGAGAGAGAGAGAGCTAGAGACACTGAGAGAGAGAGAGAGAGAGGGTGAAGGACACCAATGGGCTCCGATGGCTGTCTGCCAGGCCACTTTGATGTGCTGCAGCGTTCTCTTTCAACAACTTTTAGGAGGAGAGGGAAAACTTTTTACAGCAGCACTTTCATCCTTGGCTCTGTGTGTGTGTGTGTGTGTGTGTGTGTGTGTGTGTGTGTGTCTGGTGGGTTCCTTACCTTCCCCTCCACCTTTTCCACCCCTCCCTCCCTCCCTCCCTTATTCTCTCCCCTACCTCCCTACCTCAAATGCACTTCACCTCTCAAACCAGCCAACCTTGTTGTTTTGTAAATTTATCCCACTTTTTTCTCTTTTTGTCAACCTTTCTTTTCCTCTACGAGGCCCTAGGAACAACCTTTTTTTTCATTTTGAGAGGGACGGATGGGGCAAAGGGGGCATTCATTTCCAATGGATAGAATCCTGAGCCGGGTACTTAAAATATTTAGCTGTCTAGAGCGAATGTTAATGTAAGTGTCTGCGGCCGGCGTTATGGGAAAGCTGTACAATGATTGTAATTTTCTGAGCCGGTGCACATTTTCTGGTGATGCCTGAGAGACACTGAGGGGGGAGGAAGGGAGCGAGAAAAAAAGAGATGGGAAGAGGGAGAGAAGGAGAGAGAAGAAGAAAATAAAAGGGAGAGATTGCCAAAAAGAGTGGCAGGGGATTGAAAAGAGTGCAGACAGACTCAGAGGGAGAGGAGTAAAAAGGAAGTGAGACAGAGGACCAAACAGAGATATTGGAGGTGGACATGGGGGGGAAGGAAGAGAGAAGGTTGAGGAACATAGAAAATGTTTCTGTGGTAATGGAGTTTGCCATCTTGTTGTAGCCGCTGGCTGTTGCCGTGGCAGTGGCAGACAGATGGATCATGAATACTGTCTAGACACACTGCAGCCTGACGCCCTGCATCTCACTCCTGCACCCCCCCCTCTCCTCACCCCACTCCTCTCCTCTTCTCTTCTCTCCTCTCCTCCTATTACCCCCCTCTCTCTCAAGTTCCTCACAACTGCCAATTGGAGTTTAGCACAAGAGTGAGAAACCCACAATTCAGCTTAATAGACCAAACACAGATCATGTACATCAAGAGATATTTCTAACTCAACTTGCCGCTGAAGATATTCTCTTTTATTTTGAGAAATAGGTTTGAGGAATATTGCTTCCAATTGTAAGCATTAGACCAGACTAGACATTTTGAATTATAAATGCATGAAAAGCACAGGTGTAACTAATAACATTAATATTATCTCCATTCCATTTTGGTATCCCAGTAAGCAATTTTCCACTGAGTCAACATGCACAATACCAGGGCCCCGGAACTGGCTTTCCTAAATGCTATGCTATTCGTGTTATTAATTACATGTGTGATTTTCCTGCAAAATGTACTATTAAAGCTTGTTTTAAAGAGAATATATTTAACTAAAAACATCCTATTTCAAATTTCTGCTACAGCGTTACTTGGACTGGTATGACCAATAAAACTATACAGTGGCAAGCCTTCATCTCTGTGCTAAATGAACACCTTTATCTTTATATCTCTGCTTACCTTGTAGCAGCCACAACAAATCAGAATTCAGAATCTGCTTTATGGGCCAGCTATGTATACACATACAAGGGATTTGACTCTTGTTATCATTGCTCTTAAAACATACGTACAGCTAAAACATAGATAACAAGCAGGCAATACTGCAATAGTGCAGAGTGCAAGAGAGCCGAAATCAAGTGCTGACTTGGCTTTACTCGACTATGGAAATTCTGCTGATGAGCACAATATGGCTCAGAAGAACTATAGTAAAATACAAGTTAGGACTTCATGTTATTTATGTTATTGATGTACTCTGTAAGCCGCATGCAATATTCTTAACATATATAAGGCCAAATCAATATGATCACTTCATTCATTTTGTTTTAATCTGACTTTAAAATATTAAACATATTAAAACTTTAAAGGAATCAATCCAGATGCTTCCACACAGGGCACATGGGTTCATTGAATGGTTTGATGAGTGAAAATGATGTGAATCACATGGTATGGCCTTCACAGCCACCAGATCTCTACCCAACAGAACACTGTGGAAGATTTAGAAGGAAATATTGGACAGCGCTCTCCACCACCACTGTCACTAAAATACCAAATAAGGGAATATCTTTTTGGAAGATTGCTGTTCTTTCCTTTAATAGAGTTCCACACACTGAAGCTGTTCTGGAGTCTTGAAGTGGAACAACACTTTTATTGTATTTTCTTTATTTGAAGCAGGCTCGTATTAGCAGCAGGCTTTTATTTCTAATTCCCTCTGTTTGATAGGTATAATTGGACATATTTTAGTACGAAGCCTTGTTTTGATCCACTCCTGTTTGCCCTGTGAAGTTACTCAACACTTCCTGTTTCAAATTAAAAACCCTATATTGTTTCATTGGATAAAAACCCTTAAACATTTTTTAACAAGACTTTTATTGGAAAACATTGGAAAACGCATTACCTTGAAAGGTTTCCATATAGCACTTGAAATGTTGCTGCGGTCATCTTGTGGCAGTTATTACAACATACACTTTAGCTGAGACATTAACACACATCCACCTGCAATTACTGAGATCACACAATAACACTTTAAATGATAATCCAGAACAACAAAGTGTTGAAAATAGCATGTTTGCTGTATATTGTTGAATTGATTAAATTAAAGTGAATTAAATATACATTACGCTTACTGTAGTTAGCATACATATAACAGCCACCAGGAGTTTGTCCAGCTTTGTTTTTCCCCCCGGGCTATATTGAGGGCCGGCCCCTAACTGTCCACCACAAATGTCAACCACACACCGTTACTGGAGTTTTTACTTGATTACAGATTTTTTATTTTGGTAAAATTCCTTTTAAGAAGTGTTGAGTTTTTTTTATTAATTTGTAATCTGTGTGTACATGAAATCTGCAGGCACCTCTTCATACAACCACAAACTAGAAATGCTTCCTACTGTATCTTCTAACTTTATTGAAAACAGGATCCCAACCAGACATCATGCAGACAAGTCGTTAAGTGTGAACAGCCGTTACAGGGAAAGACCTGTTCTTGTAGTGTTGCTGAGTCTTCAGCTGTCCTTTCTGCTTCTTTGGCTTCTCATTTCATTGTAAATGACAGAAACACTGTGTCCTGCTATCTTTCTATCATTTTGCTTTTATCGATACACCAACACACTCCACCTCAGTCAAGCTTTAAAACCTTCTTCCAACATTTACGGTGTTTCCACTCAGGTTTTTTATGTGCAAATTTAAAATGTGCATACGAACAAGTGGATGGAAATGCATATTTTAAACTCAAACTTTAACTAAAGTTATCAAGGATTTTTTCAGAGGAAATATAATGATAATTTCACAACATCAATGTGGCCACATTTTGCCAACCAGCCCTATACTGACAGACTTGTAGATGGTTCATCAGAAAGAATCTTCTACCTGCTTCTGTGCAGCATTTCTCAGGTGGTGAAGCACCAAGATAGTAATAGTAGTGGCTGTCTGAAGCACTGTGAAGCCCATAAAGAACATTTGAGGGAGAATGTGTGTTTTTCACAATGTGTTCAATTACAGTGCAATTACAAGTGTTCAAGGAGGGAACATGCTGCTGTTTCACTTAACCAGGCTCGTCTTGCCTCTCCTACCTTGTTAGGCTCCGCTGAAGTGTGAGGAGAGGACAGGGTAGGAGACCAAGGAATGGTTTGGATCGATGGTCAACTCTAGCTTAGCCATTGATCCCAGTCCAGTGCGAACGGCACTTCAATAGCATCTAGCAAGCCTTCAGGCTTGCTGATTGATTCTATTTGTGTTGGAGCCTCATAACTCTGTGAAGTCTCCTTATTGACTACTCCTCCATTCCAGACTGTCTGAGTGCCTTAGACAGGGCTCTTGTGTATCACTGATAGCTTCAACACATTTTTTTCTGATGCATTATTATTGTTTTTTTTTCTTGAGACACCAATTTTGGAAAAGAATCTAAGAAAAATCTTAGGTCACTGCTGTGTTGGCAGTAAAGCGTACAGCAAAATCACTTACTGTTAGGAGGGAAGGTTGTCCCTACTTCCTTTTTCCCTTCTGGGCTTTAGTAGAGATTCTGTCTAATAATATTTTTTGTTAATCTGAAATGTATATGAAATCAGTCCATCAGCACATACTTATTTATTCAATGGTCATGCTAACATGCAGGCTTTTGTCTGGTTTACATTTTCATATTTGTGTTACAAAGAAAAAGAAAAGAAGCAAGAAGAAGAATGGAGAACAAACATTTTAATTCCAACAGATAAAGTAAGATTATATAGCTTTTTGAAAGACAAAATGACAATCTTCCTGTTACAAATGAAAAATGTAACTCTAAAGCAGTAAAACACACCTTTAGTCAATTCAACACACTCAGTGTGTTTGTCTCTACAGTGTTACTTGGTCTGGTATGACCAGTAGCTTCCAGTGGCTAGTGTTAGCAAACTTTAAATATTGTATTATTATATATTAAGCATGTATGTAAGCAATATTGTATCATTGCTGTGTAACTGACATTACTGAGTGAGTTTTCTGACATAATGACTTTTCTGTAATTTAATTACTGTGATCCCACAACATGTTTTAGCATGCCACAGATGAACATTTGAATGGTTTTATCACAAAGGTCAAACAAGTGACGTAAACAAGTTAATATGTTTGTTATTTCCATCTTGTTGTCCCATTCCACTCTGGTCAGTTTATCTAAAGATAATGACTTTGCTTTTGTAAAGTGTCTTTGAGTACAATGAAGAGCAATGTATAAAACTGATTTATTATTACTACTAATTACTACTAATATTAATTATTACTTTAAAGCTGCATTCATTGATTTTTGGACACATAGTTTTAGCTCAGCAGAACAAGCTGAAAACACAACACTGACATATTATCACCTTATAGTTGTTAAGTTAAGTTGTTATGTGTTAGAAAACAATTGCCTACTTACTGTGATGGTGCATACACAAGATAAGACCCGAAAGTAGAAAACACACCGGAGATCAGAATATCATGCTAATAAAGTCCTCTACTTTCAGGTTTGTGGTCATACACAGGCAAGACAGTCAATAGGGCAAAAGTACAGACAGGGAGTAGGCAAGAGCGAATCCCAAAAAACAGGCAAAAAGTTCAAACCATGCAAGGCAGGACACCAAATCCAAAAGGGCAAAGGCAGAGGCGAAGACCAAAAGTACAACATGAGACACGGAAGTGCTGAAGAGCTTGACACAAAGGGAACAAGACAATATGGCCAATGCATATGGGAAAGGCGAGGCTATAACACCAGGTAAGGGAAAACGTACAGGTGATTGGTGGACAAGAGAAAGAGCAAAACTAGTCATTTGACCCATTGTTCATATAGATCATATAGATTATCCTGTAATTGCCAGTTGTGCCCACTATTCAGCAAAAGTTATGAAGTCTTAAAAAGTCTTGCTTTAAAACAATAATTATTTTTATTTGGAAAAATATGTTTAGTTATAAAGTTGGCCAAAGTTCGAAAGAAAAAAAACAAGAAAGAAAAGAAAATTCTCTGTGTATGTTTATGGCATTTTTTCCCTCTACCACTCTTTTGCCAATAATCTGCTAAAAGTAGTGCTTAATATAAAAGAGCATAGTAGCTTTACCGACTCACTCACCTTACAGTACCACGATGCCACATGACCTGTGTTCACTTCATGAAACCACAGTGTAGGTACCTCACCAGGAATGTGCTGCTCCCTCTCAAAAACCCTCGTAACTATTTCTTGTATTTTCACCGAGCATTGAGGAAATATGGAGTGACAGATTTTTATGATTGTATGAGTTCTAGACCCATGCTTCTAACCTTATACTGGAAGACCAGTGTTGGTCTCTTAGATGTTAATGAGCATGTCTAAAGATTATCTTTATTCAGAAGTTCAAATCAAACAAAAAGCAATTTCTCAAAATCCCAGTTTGAACCATCCAACATGTTCTTGTTTTTAGTATCGTCATTGAAGATTCTTTTAAGTGCTTTTGTCTGGCTTTAAGATATGGCCACCAGATTAGATTCATTTGTTTTATGTTTTTCAAGAGCTGGACTGATGTTATCCTTTATACGGCTGACATGTCCAGACACCCACGTTAATTTAATGTTTCAACCTCGAGTGGGTTCAGCCGTCTGCTGTGATTGAAGCTGCAAATATTTATCAACCTCTATTATTAGATCCATCCCAGTGGCCCTTCCTGTCCGTGTTGGCTATTGTAGAACCGTATTATCTTGAGTCCTGCACTCACCCAGCCTTAAAAGAATCTGAAAAGCATTTTTCGTTGGTCTTCTATGCTTTTTCCTTAACCGAGGCTCTCTAAATGTCTCTGTCTCTATTTCCTCCCTGCTTTTCATCACTTAGCCTAATCTCATGGTTGAGCAAGCCTCCGGTCAGCTGCCTTCTCTCCTCCTCCTCTTTTTTCCATCTTCCTTTTTGTCCTTTTTTTCCCTCTCATCTATTTCTCATTCTCTCATCCCTTCTTTCTCCTTCTTTTGCCTCCTTATCTTTCTTTTCACTCAGTTTTGACCCTAACGCCCATGTTGGGTGACTGGCTGTGTAATTATGGTGTCAACATGGCTGAGTCTCACTCTGTGCAGCTGTTGTCATTGCCAGGACTTGATCTCCACTGCGACTCAGAGGTCAATTAGGCAGCAAATGAATGTAGCTGCAGGATGCTGCTAATTGAATGGTGCCGTTGGGTTTAGGCATTAATGGTGGAGGGATGGATGATGAGTTGATCATCGCCGTGGTTAAACGGTAGTGACCTCCACACCTGAGGCTGCATGCCTGAGTTATATTTGTCTGTGTGTATTTGTATGTCTTACCTGTATGTGTTATTTGAGCTTCTATGGAAGCCCATGATCACGCATGGGTTTTTATATTTACATTTTCTAACAACATAACATTAGCTTAATATACATGGTCTTTAATCATCTCCAATGTGCAAGTAAGACATGGAACAATTGTCTTACAAATTTTTTTACAAAACACTGTTTTGAATTGCTAAAGGAATGTAGTATAAAGTCAGAATTGTACATGCACACAGTACAAACGGGTGATCAAAAATGTGTTAACCCAATTGTGATGAGCATAATAATTATATACTATATTATATTTATTTTAATGCAAACATGGAGAATAACTTGTATTGTGAATATATAAATTCCATAAACCAAAGTCCAAGGTTTAGCCAAAGTTTAAGACAGGCAGCTAGACGGGTAAAACTTGGTCTGGCAGAGGGGTGGTAATAAGCTGAATTAACTGAAATAAGCTCTCATTCAATTCAGCATTCAATTTTAATTATTTTAATTAGTTAAGTTTAGCTTTGGAATTGGAGAATCTAGAAGAGGAACAGAACATTTTGAAAACAATTATTGTAATAATGAGGTGGGTTAATTAAACAAAAGCAGTCATTTGACTTTTACATTACCGCAGAAGTATAAAAACAGCATTACTAAAAACTTTTCAAAATACTCCAGTATCCAAACAGTATCCAATTTCAGTCAATATATTTAACAAAACTAATCCCTTTCATTTCTTCTAACCCAAACTAATTAAAACTCTAAATAACCTTAAACACCTCTTCAGAACGAACTTTGCGTTCTCAAAGTTAGAAATTGAACCATGGTGTTATGACAGAAGTCCATTTTGATTGTCTGACTGACCTGATTTTGACACACATGCAGAACATTTGTATCTCAATATTAAAAGGGAAATCACAGTTATATTACTGCACAAAATGCAACGTTAAAAAGTCTTCCTTTACCTTGTTTTCTACTCGTCTAATCTTTTAGTTTAACTGCTGCCATAGACAGTGATTGATGTGTGTTATTTAGAAATTGATTTCTATTTTTATACTTATAAGACAGGACATACTTTAGCAATTCACAACAAATCACATTATGTATAAGTAGTTCTTCTACACATTTAAGTGATGTGAAGTTTAGTTACAAATGTTATCTGGAAGGTCAAGTCACCTCACTTTTCTCTCTATGCTAAGACATGGAGATAGATGATCAACCAGTGAGCCAGAGAGCTGAGTTCACATTCAGATAAACTCATGATTAATTAGTTCTGCATGTCATTAGCATAAATGCACTGCAGGACTGTATGTGTCATCTTCATTTTCACAAGTTTGTGAGGTCACAAAAAGAAAACAGTTTGTGTGTGTGCGTGTGTGTGTGTGTGTGTGTGTGTGTGTGAGAGATGGGAGGGATTTCCAGCTCATTTAGATTCAAATTAGTGAAGTTGTCCAGTTGTTGTCCTCAGGCTCTCTGTGGAGCAGCCTGGTTTCCATGTGGTTAAAGGATTTACTCTGAGCAAACACAACATGAGAAACACTAGGTAAAGCACTGGATAAACAAGTTCATCTGGACCTCCCTCTCCCTTTCACTTCTTATTCTCATTGTTACTTTCTGAAGTTGCTGCTTTTATCTGCATTTTTGCTGTCTTTCAGTCTCTTTCTTTGTCTCTCACCCTCTGTTCCTAAACCTGGCGGCAGTCTTTGAAGCCTGTTTAATGTTTTTTCCGGGAGTGCTCGGGGTCAGAGATGAGTGGCGCCTGGCTGTAAGTCTGCCGCACCAATTAAAGCTGACAGCAGCTGCAGATGCCTAAGACTGTGACTGCCATTGCCCTCGTCTCACTACTGCTTAACAGCGACAACTTGAACTCCTGTCCTTCCATATGGTCAACTCCAAAGGCAACCCGCCTGTTGAGTCAGAAAGGGGTGATCTGGCAGAGGTGGCTGAAGTGATTATTGAATCCTTTTTTGATATTCATGAGGGTTTAACATTCGAGATATGTTTGGTCAATGTTTGAGAGTGTAGTGTCTAGTGCACTCCAAAATATCTCCAAAATGATGCACATCTCCAAAGATCCAACTAAGAAAAACATATGCTTATGTTGCTTGAATGTCATTCATTAATGAGGTTTTTAGAGAGATGTTTTAACTGTCATAGACTTTTTCTCAATAGAGGAGCATGTGTTCTAAAGGGATTCTCCACTGATTTTACACATAAAGATTAGTTTACATGTTATGAGGAGTACTGCACAGTCTGTGAACACAATTGTATACTGTCCTCTGTGGTTCTAAAGGAAGCTTTTTTAAGTGTGATAAATCCTAGGGACAAAAAAAGTCTCTGCTAACTTGACAATTCTTTAAAAAAATCTGACTTTTGTGAGTCCCCCAACTTAATGAAAGTGCAATTCATCTTTAATTTGTTGCATTTCATCATCAAAATTTGTATCACAGAACTTTTGTGTTAGCAAGTAATAAATATAATCAAACCCTGCAAGCCTAACCGTTTCAAATTTATATAAAAATACACCTTTTGCTGCACTTAATCATAATTAACGTATAGGTAATGTATTGTCCCTCATAATGTCATACTGCTTTTGAAGATCTGAATACACACATGAATAATGGCCAGCAGACAATGAACTCTGTGTGATTTTTCATGTCTTGTCACCACAAAAATCTTCAGCAGATTGGAGCTGGGTGGTTGTGGGGGTTGTTGTTTTTTTCTCTTACATGTGAAGCATCATGCGGTGATACTTGATGATTGAATGACATCTTCTGAGGCTGTAGCCTCACTGGAGCCACAGTTCTTCGCTTTTTATTCATGTGCATTTTCTGACCCGGGCTTTTAAGAGTATTTTGTATTTTTAAGTTTAATGTGGACAGAGTGTGGTAGTGGTGAAAGGTGAAAATGAAAATCAGAAAGAAAACATTTGAGTCGCAGGTGAAGCTGAAATTGTTACCCAGTGGCACAAATGAAGGATCAAGTCACTCTTTCGGAAGAACTCTGCCTCATAACCTCTCAGTCCTCTTTTTACTGCAGGCTTTCTGTAGTGCTGATTGAGTTTTTTTGCTTCCAGGGTTGGAAATTCAAATATTCTTTTCAGATATTGGAAGAAAGAAGAGTCTCCAGAGGCGGCTGTTGCAGTCTGTATCTGGTATGTGGGTCTACAGTGAGAAAACACTCCTCTCCAGTGTTTTCCTTTCAGCATAGTTTACATTCCAGCATAGATGGAGGATGGAGGATTTTGTCTCCAGCTAGCACTGTAAGAAAACAAAATGTGTTGTGATGTTACTGTCCGGTTGGCCCCTCCTGAGTCATTAGTATGCATAACAGGCACACTCCGGTGAACAGGTCGAGGTTGGAGGTCAAGGGTGAGTGGAGCTAATGCTTTCATGCTCTTGATTCAGCTCCTCTCGGGTGTAATACCCGCCTGTCAATTTGTTTGAGCTGCGGATTTACATAATGAATTTATATTAGCCAGTGTTCTCCACACACTCCCTCCTTCACTCCCCTCTCTCTCTTCAGTTCCTCTCTCTCTCTCTCTCTCTTAGTGTTGCAATTACTCCCCTTGCTCTCTCCCTCTCTCTCTCCACTTCCCCTCGTTCTCCCCACCTCCCCTCTCCGTTCCCTTCATCCTCCTCTCATCAAGTTTACCAAGTGCCCAGAGAGCAGAATGTTTAAATGCAAACGAGCCTCATTTCCAAACTGACGCCACAGCCCAAGTATGCCTTGCATACAACAGCCCGAGCCCCGCTGAGAGGCTCCGACAAGAGATGGATGGATGGAGATGATGGAAAGAGAGAGTGTGACTGATGGAAATGGAGAGAGGAGTGGAGATTCTTGGAAGTAATGTGCAAGCGTAAAATGGGACACAGAGCAGCAGGGCAGCGGAGCTCGTAGGTGTCAGGCGCTATTGACATCCCTGCCAGAAAATAGGTGATGAACAAGGCACTGTCTTGTTAGTCATAACATTCCTTCCACAACACAATGATGTATTTTTAATTCATGCATCAGCATGTGGCCAAGTTCACAACAAGTATAGTATTTTCAGTTTTTAGCCTTGCAGTATTATCTAAGTATTATTATACGCAATAAAACATAATTGAAACTGTTTTGTTGGTCATAAAAGATATTTTGAAAAGTTGGTTGTAATGTTGTACAGCTCATATTTTTGGAAATGTACATCTTTTCTAGAAAAGTTGTGTTGTGGTATTGGTGGTTTATGAGCCACATACATAATTGATGGTCAATATATGGGGAAAAATTGAAACAAATTCAGATACTGCGGTGACAAAGGCAAGATAGTTGGTTTAGTGCCATGGGTTTAATTTTGATGGTCTACCAGTATTGGGAGAAATTATGCCCTATGAGCTGTTGCAAGACTTTTAATGTGGAAGGTTTATGTAGAAAGTGTTGACAGTGGCTTAACAGTAAAAAACAACTGCAAAGTAGAACCAACTGCAATCAATTACTGTGTGAGAACAGTATTTCTGTTAAAAAGAGAAACTCAGACAAAACGACATGTTGCATCAACAGCAAACAGGAACTGTGTCTCCATTCACCTTCTTCCGGACTTACACTTCAGAGTTATTAGGAGTGCATAAGTGCGTTCACACTGACAAGTATGGCAAAATTCACTATAGAGTACTCATGTACTCATAAGTGTCACAAGGTTGAGTGTGGAATGCTGGACACCCTCAAGGTTGTGTCTAGATGGTAACCTGAAATTTGTGAAATTGTTGCAGTTTGACTAATTAGGCACCAGAACTAGTTGGTTAGGCTTTCTGGCAGAAAGGCTTTCTTACACAAGACTCAGTTCAAGTGCACATGTGCAAGAGTTTTGCAAATCTAGGGTTACCATCTAGACACGACACACCCTCAATTGTCGCCATCTTGGCTATGTAGCGGAAGGGAAGGGACCACCAACTTATGACAATGGCTGGTTGTGGTTGTTACTGTGAACATCGCACTAGACGTAAAAGCATGTTCATTTTTATTCATTTTAATCAAATTGAATTCAAGTCACGTGAACAGTCAAGCCAACAGATTTTGGAGGGTGACTATGACGGTCAAATGTTGGCAATAATGCTCTGCCAAATTGCAATTCACCATCAAGAAGAAGAAGGAAAAAAAGCGGTCAAATGTTGCAATTGTCATTTCCGGTAAGTACACAAAGGCCATGTTCGATTTTAGTCAACACACTATGCATACATAGTGTACACAGTGGACTACATGGAAGTATCCAAATTGAGACACAGCAAGGGGGACACCTAAGTCTAAGAGTCCATGCTAGCATCTCTTTGAGGCTGTGCTTTGAGCTAAATGCTAACGTCAACATGCTAACAGGCTCACAATGACAATACCAGCATTCAACTCTATTATAACCAGCAGGTATAATATTTACAATGTTCACCATGTAACTGTTAGCATGCTGACATTTGCTAGTTAGCACCAAACACAAAGTAAAGCTGAGGCTGATGGTATTATATAGTAGTATATATATATATAGTATAAGTATTTGGTCATAAACCAAAGTTCTTACAATTAATCCAAAGGGGAACATGAACATGATTTTCTTTTACCAAATTTCATGACATTTCATCCAATAGTTGTTCCGTTTCACTATAGGCCACAAATGTCAACCTGCTGGTAGCGCTAGAGGAAAAGTCAGTGGGCCAACAAAGTCATTAGAACTCATCCTCTGGGGACCTTGAACCATCCAATAGATGTTGAGAAATTTCTGTCTGAACCAAAGCGTTCGACCATCAGACAGACTGACATTGGCAACCCAGAACCATGCTGCTAGCTAAAAATACTATAAAATACACTTGACACAGAAAAACTGCAAACGAAAGAAATAAAAATAAAGGCCTGATTTCCTCTGCACCCTGTCCACTATTTGTGAACTTACCTTGTGTGTGTGTGTCAGCACTCAGCCCCTGATGTCTCTCCCACACACGTTGTGGTCCCAGTGCACCTTCTTCTTATGACCACTCTGCTAAGGAGATGTGATTCCATTCACCTCCTGCCGTCAACATACACACCTGCAGCGACAGGGGCCTGACATCACTGTTAATGACATAGAGCCACTATAAAATGTCCCTGGCCCTGGAGCCTTGTGTGTGTGTGTGTGTGTGTGTGTGTGTGCGTGTGTGCGTGTGTGCGTGTGTGTTTTTGTACGTGTGTGTTTGTGTACGTGTGTGCGTGCATGCGTGTCAAAGTGAGTGTGTAGTTCACTAACATGCCTTGTCCTGTAGTTAGCTGCTTGTCTGCCCCCTCCCTCTCCCCTCACTCACCCTCCTCTATCTCCTTTTTCTTTCAGTTCCTTCGACTGCGGGAGTGTATGCTAGGTAATGATGAGTGCCCCCCTCCTCTCCTCATACTTAGTTTGATAGACTTGTCTATCCTCCTCCTCCTCCTCCCTCAGTCTATTTGGGCCCAGTGTGTGTGCTAGGTAATGGTGCAGCTGGGCCATTAAAAGCGGGGGGCTATTTGACAGCGCCCCATGCCTTTCATTCCCTGCCCCCCCTCCCTCCCACGCACACATATGCACATACGCATACACACTGGCCCTGAAAGGACCCAAATGAAGCCCCACAGGAGTAAATGGAGCCGTCGCCCTAACACTGAGTATGTCTCTCTAGATGAGGATTGTGCATTTGTTTTGAATAAGGAGAGAGGGTGAGAGCTGAAGTTAGGTCTTGCTCTCTCTCTCTGGTAAACCACCGACTGTCTTTCTCTTCTCTCTCAGCCGGCCCTCCCACTCCGTCTTTCGGAGGTTGTGTATGTAAGTGTTTGAAGTCTGTCCATTTGTCTTAGGGGATTGTGCAGAGCTTGTATTGACTATTGAGTGTGTGTGTGTGTGTGTGTGTGTATTAGTGTAGAGAGGGAACTGAAGGTGTTAAAGGCTTGATGTGAATAGCCTTCATCTGTCAGCCACGGAGGTCGGCAGGGTGATACTGAAAGTCCTGGGTGGTCCAGCGTTTTCATTTATAACACCTGCCATTCATACACACATTTGTCTAGTGTAAGAGATGGGTGGGCAGTTACGTGTGTACAAGCTTACACATGTACGTTCGTGTATGTGTGGATCAGGTTTAACTCTACATGCAAGGTTACAGGTACAGATATACTTTTACTGGTCCTTAAAGTGTGAAGAAGCTTGTCTCAATGGTGGGGCTGAACTAACCTACAATCTGTAGTCAGACTTAGATTAGATCAGACTGCGTAGTGTGAAATGTAGTCTTCGCTGAGGATATTGGGTTATTGTGACAGCTGAAAATGTGATGCAGATAAGAAGACAAATAGAAAGTGTATGAGGCAACTGAATGACGAAGATACTGAGAACAATGTTGTAAACATACACATTTCAAACATACTTAGTTGTCCAATTTCTATGTTAAAGAGGGTGTGGAAGTGTTCATCTTTAGCTACTGAAATGATTAACTACACCATGAGGCTAAGGTAACGAGTTGAAATAAGGGACAGGTTAAGGTTAGTGTTCAGTCATAAAAAAAAAAAAAGTCTGTTTAAACAATGCTCACATGCCATCATTCCTCCTCTTGGCCATAAAGCAAATTCTTCATAGCACGACTACATTGTAAGAAATGTGGGACCAAATCCACAGTCCTGTTATATACAAAGAATTCAGCTGAAGCTATTTTAATATAAGGCTTCAGCAGCCTGAGTTAATGAAATCGACACACGGCATGTGAGTATTGTATCAAGACAGACTTGAAAAAATAGGAACCTTTAAAATCTTTTAGCCCTTACCACCAGATATGTGCAGTGAAATATAACTAAAACACACAGTCACACATACTGTTGGAATTGGCGCAAGCTATTTTATTGGTGATGGTGGCATTCCATGTCCACTCAGGATAAACCTCAAAATAATAAAATGAAGACTTTTCACTATCAAAGATAATCCAGTTTGCACATCCATTGATCTGCCGAAATAGAACAAATGAAGGTGGTGTCCAACTACAGTAACTCCATGGCTGTGCTTGAAATCACATACTAACATATAATTCATAGCAAGTATGACATAAAACTGAGTATGTAGTGTGTTCCAACTTCATGTAGGTGGATTTTGTGTACCTAATTTGTGTAATACCCAGATGAATACTGGATTAGCAAGAATTTCTGAGAATATGAGAATATGTGAGTTTACCGGACATACTCCACTACCCCAAGATGCATTGCGTCTCTTCAGTCTGTGCAATGGCGGTAAAATAATTACGAAGGATGGAGAGTGAACATGAAACAGAAGCCACAGGACGTTAAGGTACAGTTACGAGGAACAACACGGGAGCGCACACATACGTACACATAATGTACTAAAACAAATATTTAACACCATTGCCCAAAGAATGATGGGAACTATAGTGCCAAAACAACCCAAAAAATTTGAAAAGCTCTGAAAGTTTTTGTTGTTATTGTTGTTTTGTTTGGTATAGATTGTCACATCATAGTTCCCTCCCCATATAAGATTCCACTTATGATTTATTATTATTCCCCAGGGTGATTATTCACAATAAGACCATGTGTTATCATGTTACTGAAGTTCCATAACTAGATTACGTGGTGTAAACTAAGCTATCTCAATAGTAACATAGCAATCTCCACCTGCTGATAACCATGAGATCAAATTGAAAGCTTGGAAATGGACCTTGAGTTTAGATTATTTTGTCAAACTGCTATTTTGAAAAATGTTGAAATTGAACACAGACTTTCACCTGAATCGTGGTATTAGCTTTGTGTTGAAAACCAGAGGGCACAAAGGCAGAAACCCCAAGCAACCTCTATTTACATAGAATGTATTTTTGTCATAAGAAATGTCCTAGTATATGTGGTACATATTGTCCTTACATGCCACATGATAGCATTTTGGACTATCTTAACCTGTCTTGAAGACAACAGTTTAAGACATGTCTGGCTAAGAGACATTTAGTATAGCACATTTAGTATACACACGAGCCATGTGTGTATGTGTGTGTGAGTCAGCATGCTTGCAGGTGTGGTGTTTAGCTGCCATTAGCATGCAGTTAGGTACGTTTATATTCATAATTATCTTGGCATGCCTCAGTCCTAAGTTTGATACTAAACAGTGTGAATAAGAAGTCTCTGTGGAAGCTAATCTAGTCATTACACAAACCATTATGTTCAAATGAAGAGTGACTCCTTACAGTGAATTACTCCAGCCGTGCATTTACATACATTACTGTTTGTTTGTATCCCTTATAATATGAGGGCAACATGTTGTGTGCTCACAGCGAGGATTCTCCTGAAGGCATAAATGTCTCTTTCTCCTCAGCTCGGGCAGTCGGTATGCTGGTTGCCGTGGTGCTGGTAGGTTCACACTAAGGCCTCGTTGTGCAGGATCTTTTATTATTTTTAAAATGACATGTCCTCAAACTCTCCGGCACATTCACAGCATCACAACGTGCTGCTGTTTATTCATTTTTCAAAGTTTGTTTTTCAGCTGTAGAAACCTACATGTTGAGGATAACGGCTTTTGCATCAATGATTATAGGAATGTCACTAATGTCTACATAATAATAACAGTGGTAGTCATTTAGCTTGCTTGATTCAACGTGCAGCTGAAGGACAGCGTTTGTCTTTCAAAGGATTTTTTTAATTGATGCTCAGGTACTTTCATTATCATTAGCAGAAAATATCTGGTGTTTCTTATCTTAAGTTGACTACAATTGTATTTATATACATACAAAGGAATCTAAAGCAAAGATGATTACTTAGATGAATAATACAGTTACAATATTATAATACAATTACAATACTATATTGTTATATAATAATCTATAAAATGAGTGCTCTTAAAAGAATGTCTTTCATATTGAAAGTATTTAAAATATAGATTTACAATTTACACTCAGTAAATTATAGTTAGACAGTCATTCACTTGCCACTACATGTTGCCATGAAGGGAAAGAAGGCCTAATGAATTATGAGGTCTTCTTACAAAGAATATACTAAATGTTTTCCTGATTCACATTCCGCAGTCCTAACAGTGGATTTGTATGTGGACGGAGTAAAAAACTAAAAGCCTCATACTGGAACATTATGTATGAATTATTTATGGCCCAAAAATGTGATAACAGAAGTTGAAAATTAGGAATGCTGGAAACTGACATCCTTTTACGCCAACGAGGGAAAACAAGCCTTCCAGGGTGCTTCTCTTCTTTTTACTTCAGACTGGTGCACAGGCCTAGATTTTAACTGGATGCCATTCAACACTGGAACTGCATTTGTGTGTGTGTGTGTGTGTGTGTGTAAGCAGAGTGATAATTATAACTGTCTGACACCTCTGGGTTCCCAGACTGGGAGGCCTCACAGAACAGCAGTCAGTCAGTCAGCCAGTCGTGTGTGTGGGAGTTGTATGTGTGTGTGTGTGTGTGTGTGTGTGTGTGTGTGTGTGTGTGTGTGTGTGTGTGTGTGGGGCACATTTTCATCTGCATCCTCCACTGTCACATTGCCACAGAGAGAAAGAGAGTCCCCACGGACACCACTCAAACACACAATGTCATGTCATGTTTTTCCTCTCCCTCTCTCTCTCTCTCTCTCTCTCTCTCTCTCTCTCTCTGCTGCTTTCCTCCTTACCACCTAGGACGGCCCAACAAACACTTGTGATGCTAGAAATGTATGCATGGTATGCAAATCCAAAGCTTCTTTCACTGGACCCCGGGGGGTCTGCAGTGACATTGTATGTGTGTGTGTGTGTGTGAGTGAGGAGACAGAGAGATATGACACTGTGTTGCTATGTTTTTGTATCAGGCACTGAACCCCTAGTGTTAAAACTCATTTGTCATACATGCCACGGTCGGTTTCTACACTATGCTGTGTGTTTGACTGTATGAGCATGTGTGTGTGTGTGTGTGTGTGTGTGTGTGTGTATGTGTGTGTGTGTCCTTTCGTTGAGAGAAGGTGAGGGTGTGTGATATTTGATTGGCTTCTGTGTCAGTGAACTGTCACTTACATGTAGGAAGTGAACCATCATGTCTCTGCAGACCAATAATGTTCAGTCTCAATCACACTCGTTTTCAGACATTGTAAAAACTGTATTGATCCAGGGAACGTTGAGTGAGCAGCATATCCTGCTTTACATTCATCTTCTGCTGACTCCAAACAAATGTTTTCTTCAGTTTGTCACTGAGCAGCTCCACAGCAGCAGAAAAGAGTTACAAGATTTTAGTTTATACAAAGTTCTTTTTCAGTACTAATGACATTGTACTGACCAAAGTACATGACAAAATCCCTACAACAAAGAAACAAGTGAAAGAAACGAGATATACTATTTAAAGGAATAGTTTGCTACGCATCCAGAGTTAGATGAGATGATTGAAACCACTCTCATAACTGTTGGTTAGATATGAAGCTACAAACAGTAGCTTGTTAGGTTAGGCTAGCATAAAGACTGGAAAAAGCTAGCCTGGCTCTGTCTGAAGGTAACAAAACCTGCCTATCATCCCCTCTAAAGCGTACAGAGGCTCCAAGAAGTCACCGCTCCCAGCCGTAAAAAGGTCCCGCAAATAACTCCATGAAAAACAACCACTTTTCATTTTTACACTTCCATTTTTGTACTGACAAACAAGTGATAATGATAATCTGACACACCTATCAGCAGGACAACATCATTTATTTATCTCTATCGTTAAGGTTTGATTAGGAAGAAAGCGAATAAACATATTTCCCAAAATGCCATGCTATTCCTTTAAGTTTTTATGTCAGAGGCATCTAAATTATTGTATGTTCGGGAGGAAAAAAACAGTGTGCCTTTTTTCTACTCAGGTTTTTCTTAGGATTTCAAACTAGCAACCCTGCAGTCACATGGCAGTTTCCTCAGCCTCTAGGCTCTGCTGTTCTAAAGGAAATCTGCTGCATTGCAGCACAAAATTAGTGTCTCAGTGTGCAGGTTGCCAGATGATTCCTTGTGTTTTCTGGCAGCTGAAAGAGAATAAAATGTTGAATTTCCAACAGGTTCAGGAGAGTGGGGCGGAGGACTATTAGGACTTCTAGATTAATCTGCTAAAAAAAAGAATGATGAATGACACTATGTAATAAATCAATAATTTGGCCTAGCTGACATTTACTGTATTTGAGCACTTGTACTTAATTTTTTGACTTCATTTTTCTTCTGTGCCAAAGACTGGGAAGATTAAAGTCAGTATCCAAATGTTCTTCTTCTTCAAGCTGTCCAAGTCCAACTTCAGACTGGCTCTTAACTTTGGACTACAGCAGTCACATCAAAATGCAAAATAAAACATGGTGATATAATCAAAACTGTCAAACACAGTCCCACTGCACCTAAACTGGTTGACAAAACAAATACTATATACAGCAATGTTGGTTACAGAGCTGACTGGCAACAAAGTGTTAATATATTGTCTCAAAGTCTGCTTAGCATCTGTGACAAATAGCACACAAAATGTTTGGTACATTAGAGAAGCAACACAAAAATGTCAAAAAGCAGCAGCCGGAATTTGGAAAAACTGACAGATAAATAACAGATTTGAGTTTAACTGATACAAATGTTTTTTATTGAACATGAACCTCAAACAACCACTTTTTTAGAGAAAATCTGAAGAGGCAAGAGTGCAGAAATATTTGGAAATTAGGGCTGTCAACGTTAACGCGTTAACGCTTGAGATTAATCTGGAAATATTAACGCGATAAAACAATTTTTATGCTAATTAATCATATTACCAAGTTTGACCCCAACTTCCTCCCATAATTCCAGCACAAACTTTGACCTGATTGAATTACTAAAAGCTGCGGTGAACGCAGATAACACGATGACTGAGGAGACATTCACCAGTGTGCTGAATGGCACATTTCATTTTAAAAAGCTTCCAAATGGATGTTTAGATAAAACCAAAGTTCTGTGCACATATTGCAGCGATGAACTGTCTTTCCACCGAAGCACAACAAGTCTGAAGTACCATCTACGGGCAAAGCACATCTTTGCCGATGTTAGCAAAGATGCTAGCTAGACAGGATCGTCAAACTACACTGGCAGAGTGCAGCCAGGGGAAGTCTGTGAACAAAGACAACAACTAACTCATTCATTTGGGTGAGATGCTACTTTGCAAACAATTTACAGGCAAGCTGTTTACATTCTCTTTGTAGCAGACGTTACTTTGTAACTGTTCTTTATGTCGTCTGCTAATTAAGTCTGCTTTCATTATGGCTATACCAAGCACTCCCTGAGACTTTACTCTGCTAATGAAGAGATTCTATTTCAGAAATCATCAGAACTACACTGTAAAAAGGTTGCTGTAAATCTTACAGAGACTTACTGGCAGCTGGATGCCAGTAAATTACTGTAAACGTGTTTACAGTAATATTACTGTAAATAGATTTACAGTATTACTGTAAACACTTTTACAGTAATAATACTGTAAACATTTTTACAGTAATTTACTGGCATCCAGCTGCCAGTAAGTTACTGTAAAATTTACGGCAACCTGTAATCAAATGTACAGTATTACTGTAAATTATATTGCAATATTACTGTATTTTTACAGTATTAAATTAAAAATAAAATTAATAACTGCAAGATTTTCTAGCATTGTTCTTGTAAAAACTTTTATTGCAATACAAAAATGTAAACCATAATTCATGATTTTGCACAAATATGCATTTTATTTATTGAACAGTAACTTAAAATGTCACAGGTTTACTACAATTAATCATGAGGGGAACATGACCAATTTTTAAACTGCATCTAAACATACTGAAAAGAATAGCAGGCAATATAAAACCAGAAAAGGCAATCTGCTGTCGAAATGTTGACGCTAAACTTGATTACTGGCTTGAAATGTTGAATGTGTGCAATGTATTACTGTGTGTGAGTGTGCACAAAAGTGACAGAGGTAGGTTAAAATGTATTAACAGTTAAAAAGGACAAAAATAGCTCAACATCAATCCACCACCAATAAAATAAAAAGTATATTTGTGTTATTACTGTTGTATTACATTTCAGTAATTTTGCCAATCAAAGTCCACAAGCTCCCTGATGAGAGCTGCCACGAGGGGATTTATGCTGGTACTTTTTCTTTGGACCCTCTTGCCAGATTTCCGGCTGATGCGTGACTTTGATCGGGATTTGGTGCCATCAGGGTTGATTCTCAGAATTAACCTGCAAGTACAAGAATTAATACATTATTTCTCAAACCAGTGTTTCCCTGTCAGTCACAGGTTGTCATCACTTGGTGCTGTATGCACTTTAATGTTTAGCAAATGTATTTTACCTGTAGTAAACTGGGCTACTTAAATAGAATTGCCTTGCCTATAAAAGGTATGAAGGTATACAATCAATCTAAAAATTTTGGCTGAAACATAAATTATGCACAATTTGTAGTTATGGACTTTTATGATGTACAAACCTCTTATAAGAGATGTTAGAATAAAGTAAAAAGAACTCTGATTCCTCGAACCAGTTTGTCATGCATTTCTTTTTTCCAACACCACACATTTTGTTTTATCCCCCCCGAAAAAAGTATTTTAAATGTGATTAATCACAGCCTATTATTGTGATTAACTCGATTACATTTTTTAATCGATTGACACCACTACTTTTAACATGTTGTTAGACTAGATGCAAACAGGTGTCTGTGGATGTTGATTCTCAGAAAGATGAGAAAATATATTGTTTGTCACAGTATATAAAACATTTGCTAAATAATCTAGCACGATCTTTGTCATGAGAAATAACGTTTTAAGAAGTGTAACTTTATGAAGTATTTAATTTGAGAAATGCTTAAAAATGACAATAAATTTTGGCAAATGTATTAAAAAGGAAAAACTGAAATATCACATGGTCATAAGTATTCAGACCCTTTGCTCAGTATTGAGTAGAAGCACCCTTTTGAGCTAGTACAGCCATGAGTCTTCTTGGGAATGATGCAACAAGTTTTTC
>JAVQJD010104927.1:0-22500 GCA_036023655.1 Nannoperca australis
CCTTGTCAATGTCTTGACTCTATTTTCTATTCATTTCACAACGTATGGTGGTGAATAAGTGTGACTTTTCATGGAAAACACAAAATTGTTTGGGTGACCCCAAACTTTTGAACGGTAGGGTATATATATATATAAATAAATATTTATGTTGTTTACATTGGTAAATTAGGTAGAAAAAGTGTGGGCACCCCTGGTATAAGACAACATGACTTGCCAGATATGTCACATCACACAGCAGGTCCAGTCAGATCTTCTTTTATTTTATTGCCTTATTTATTTTATATTTAGTTTTAATCCCTGTTTGATTTATGAGGAACACTTTGAATTGTCTATTTAAAATGTGTTATGTAAATGTAACCAAGTAACTTTAACCCTAGATTGATATTATGTTACTGTGCCTTTAAGTAAGGTCAATACTTTTGCTATGCTCAGCCTTAGCACGCAAAAAACACTAGGTGTGGCAGTCCTTGTCTTGTCACACAATATTTTTCCTTCTTTGTCTGTGGTTCAGTTTGGTAGGAGCCAGATCACTGACATTTGGCACTTGGCATTTTATGCAGATTATATGTCAATCACCCTCTTCTTTCCACTTCCCTTAAACCCCTCCTCCCCACGCCAGTGACAGAGTTGAAACCAAAAAAACTGACATTGACATTGTAAAAAAACTAAACGAAAAAACTGTCACTGAAAAAAGAATGACAAAGAAAAACTCTGAACATTGGCATTGAAAAACACATCAGAATGTAAAAAATATCAAGTTCCGGTTTTGTTTTTAAAGCCAAATTTTCTTTTCGATGCAATAGAATGTCACAGACATGGGACGGGGGGGAGCGTGAAACATTTTAACTCCCCAGTTCCAACTGACCAAAAGCCTCTTTTAGCTTAAAATGTTACCATACCATGCTAACCACATTAGCAAAGGATACACAAAGAAAGACATTTTAAATAGACCCTGTACTTCTAGCAAAACCAGTCGGGAACATCTTGAAGAGCGTACAATTAATTCAGGAACTTACGATAAATGTGACTTATAAGTCCTGTGCAGTCCCTAATTGTGTAATATGGTTGACCATTCAGCTGCAGGCTAGCTAGGTGCTGCACATGGTGCATACTTTTTGATTCAGCTAAGCTTCATGTTAGCTATGTATGGCGCCCTGTTAGCAACTGTGTTTTTGACCTGTAACATGAATAGGTGTATCTAAAGTGAATTGTATGCCCAAGGGTGTATTTAAATGTTTTTAAATAGTTGAAATGTTTGTGTTGAATTCTTGCACCTTGAAATATACTGTGAGTTCAATTCAATTCAATTTTATTTATATACCGCCATATCATAACAAAGTTATCTCAGGGCACTCAATCATATGGAGCCGGTCGAGACAAACTTCCACATACACAAAGACCCAACGTTCCCACCATGAGCAAGCACTAGGCGACAATGGCAAGAAAAACTCCCTTTTAACAGGTAGAAACCTCGAGCAGAACCAGGCTCTAGGTGGGCGGTCATGAAGTTTCAGGTATATTGTACATTTGAGATTGTTCTCAAACTGTTGCAAACACATTGAACTGAGAGGTATACATCAAGTGCGTTGACTATTGTGTGAATAAATCGGCATTAAAAATGTAATCATGTCGTAACATCATACTCATTACATATATTTTGTGTTTTTAGGGAGTGGCACGGTCGATTGGTTTATATATTCAGGGAAGCACAAAGATGGGTGCTGTGTGATCGATTGTGGTGGCCCGGTCTGGGCCAAAATGCCTGGGCCAATTTTTTTTGTCCCAGCCCAGGCTTGGTCCCTACAAAGTGAGGGAAGTATCTGCCTTTTTAGCTGCTAAATGCTCCACTATGTTCACCAACTAGTTGTTAACTGTTTCTGTCTGCTGTTTGGTGCTGAGCGGACTTTGCTCTTTTGCTTTTTTTGCCTGTTAGTTAAATTGGCATTCTCAGTGGTGTCACAGGCAACAGATAAGTCCTCTAAAAGCAGCTTTAATTTATTGTAAAATAATCAAAAGATGAATCAATAATTCACTTGATATGATAATTGATATAGCCCCAACAAAAATACACGGTTGTTTCTGTCAAGGCTCACATTTTAGCAAGCTGTCAAGAACCTAATTCAATTTTGAATTACTTTCTGTTATCATATACAACCAGTAATTTTAAAGGTTTGGGCCCCTCATGGCCAGCAGTTTCCCCACTTACTGAGATTGGCTGCGTTGGATTGAGGAAAATGTATGTGTTCAGTTTAATATATTTCTGTACAGTGAAATGTGTGGTGTGAACGTTAGAATCCAGGACAGACATTATGTAACAGCCGAATAACAAACCTCTGACACCCGTATTTCTCAGAATTACCTGAGCGGCAAAAACCTTGTAAATCTTAGGATAAAAGTGCTTTGGAGCCATTTAGCATCTACCAAGAATAAGATGAAGTTCAGGAAACTGATAACACTGTCGGTACTTGAATGTTTCATGTTATTACTGGTTCCTGTTTCAGTAGAAACTCGTAGGTTTGCGTCACCTGTGAATTCCCACTTGTCCCTGCGTCCTTATTTTAGTTTTTACCATCCAACCAAATGTTCCTTTGATTTGAGGAAATTACTTTCACTCCCTGGTAAACAAATCAACAACTATGCCCTGACATGTACAAGCAGGGTAGAACATGAGCTTTGCTGTCCTGCAGCACTTGTATGATAATGACATTTGCAATAATCCCGCAGCATTAACCATTAGCCTGCATTAATCTTGCTGTGTTTGGCCTTATTAGCCAAGAACAAATCCATCAGCCTTTTGAAGCAAACTTTCAGAGCTCTAAGCTGTTATTTCCGCCCTTGAGAGCATTCCTTGGCAAACATATATGCACAGAATTCCACCAATGAGCCTGAAGCTCAGATTAGTGACATGCTTGAAAAGGCTGGATAGTGTCAGAGGAGTCTAGTGGTGATAACATAGCCTGCCTGTTTGTGTGTGTTCCTGTTTATCTGTGTCTGTTTTTGTGGGCGCATGCATGTGCTTACTGAAGACAGACTTTCCCATCTGCGTCACAGACTATGCATGACGTCTGTCAGATGTTTATTCTCGCCTTGTCTCAACAAATCGATCTGGTTCATTCAGATATAAATGAGCATGTGTTGTTGTCATCATTTCCTCCGCTTTTTTGTGTAAATGGCCAGCACGGAAACCAATTTTTTCCTTCTTCTTCTCAATTTATGCAGCTAAACCTTCCTCCCTCCATCCTTCTCACTAAATCGCTGTCCATGGCTCTCAGCCCTCCTCACCAGCACAGCTACAGCTACAGAAAACCCCTAGCTATTTGTAGCCCCAGCATCGGAAGCTAATCTGAGAAATGAGCCCATTACTTTTTTTTCTCTAGTGTATGTTTGCTGAATAATTTAAATAAATGGTGTGGGGTTTTTTTTGTCTGTGAATTATGTGCCTCAATGTGAGTGTAGCTTTAACAACCAGCTGTGAAAGTTGTATTTCCGTTGGGTTTATGCGGTCATAATTAGCAGCTCCCATGTGACTGGGTGTCTGTATGTGTTTGTGTGAGTGTGTTTGAGCTTGCATGTGAGAGCACGCCTGCAAACAGGAGTGTGAGCCTGTGTTTACATGACAGCCGACCAGGGAGGGAAGTGACGCAGGAGGCAGCAGAGGGGCAAAAGCTGCAGACATTACACCGCTGCAGAGAGAGAGAGAGAGAGGGGGAGAGAGAGAGAGAGAGAGAGAGAGAGAAGAGGGGATGGGGCAGGAAAACCACAGACAGATAAAAGAGTGAGACAGGAACAAAGAAACTAATGAGCGATCACTTTCTTCGTTACTGTTGTCGACTGCAAAATCATAACCTTGCCTCTGCTGCTGGATCCACTGTCAACAAATGCAAACATGCAATAAACATTAATCAGTGTCCGCGTAGGCTGGGCAAGTGCGCATTTGATTATGAAATGTGTTTACACTCTGCTCACTATAAAAGTAGTGACACAGGGTTTTGTTTGTTCCAGCTCTGAGCCAACCTTCCTGGTTGCTATCCACAGCCATCATCTCTCTGGCTAGCTGCCCTCTCAGACTGGAGCAAACTCGAACGTGTGTTGGCTGTTAGAAGACTTTCATAACAGCTTCGGTAATGGACACTTCTCAAATATTTCCTCAGCAAACGCTGGGCTTCCTAAGGGATGGAAAACGGACATGGGAAGATGGTTCTCAAAGCATCTCATGAAAGGCATAATGAGGCATCTGAAAGAATGTATTATTCAGGGAAGTGGTGAAGGGGAAATCTGCCGAAAATCAGTTTACTCAACGATTAGGTTTAGAGTGACCTTCTCTGGCTGACATTAATATTATTGAAAGTGGACTCTTCATTGGCTACTTAGCATCATACTCTAAAGCCATGTTAGTAACACCCAAAAGAGCCAAACGAACAACATTATAACTATTTGGCTATTCTTAGAGCCATACCAGTATCGAGGCAAAATGTCAGCATTTTTCTCTGTGCTGCTAGAGCAAATGCTACAGGGTTATCAAAATCAAAAGGGGTTATGCTCTTTGGAGCATGAATGTGCTCAGTATGTTTCATTGCAACCAGCCCTGTCAGAGTATGAGAAAAATGGATATTCTAGCCTGTAACACTATGGTAAAGCTCACCGAGTGTCCGAAATGGTAAGGGATTATCCTCTGGGGAGCAAGAATGGGCCCACTCAGTTTCATGGTAATTGCCCCAAAAAATGTTGAATTTAATTTGAAGATTTTGGCTTGATGGTGTTGCTAAAGAGTAAGATCAGGGGGCACAGAGATTAGGAGTATTCATCATT
This sequence comes from Nannoperca australis, assembly GCA_036023655.1. Taxonomy (NCBI): domain Eukaryota; kingdom Metazoa; phylum Chordata; class Actinopteri; order Centrarchiformes; family Percichthyidae; genus Nannoperca; species Nannoperca australis. The sequence goes on from JAVQJD010104927.1 coordinate 4,810, forward strand.
CGGGGGTCATAAATATCCAAATACAATCTGGACATTTAGTTTTCAAGTCAGGTTGTTCTGGACCAAAGTGTTGGTCAAGGGGTCAGGGGGAATATTTGACCCGTCAGTAGTGATAGACAAGTTTAGGGGATCACCAAAATTATATTCATAATTTCACATCAGTTTGGCCAGATTTTTTTCTCTGGATTAAAGTAATTAATGGATTTTCCCCACCGCTAACATGCTGTGTAATGACTGTAACTCATGGAATATCATCTTTTTATTAACACATACACACATACAGTATACACTTCTAAAGTCTTTAACTGAAATGCGTACCTTCTTTGAAGTATTGTGAAAAAACTGTGAATGGAGCTGGTCTGGTCAGAGGTGAGCAGCAGATTGCATTGTTAAGCAGCCTGCAGGATGGAGGGCGAGTTGGCAGGGAGAGTCTGGACTGGCACTGAGCTGCTTGGCATACAACCGGCCTGGGGAGGACGTGAAATGAAACCTCAGCAGGTCATGGGTAATGGAGGAGAAAACGTCCCACGTCTTCATTAGAGAGGAGATGAGGAAGCAAAGACAGAGCAACAGAGAGACAGGGTGTTGATATAATTAGATTTAGGAGAAAATAAGTTAGCATCACATTATTTGTGTCCTAACGTAGTCTTGTTTGTTATTTTCCTCTAATTTGGAACACCAGGTCTGGCTTTAACAAAGATGTAACATTTTCTGGCAACAGCCCACTGTCCATATGTCTGCTGGTCATGGCAATTAAACTATAAGATAAATAAAATTGGGCTGTGGGAGCAAGGAATAAACAGAAATGCATAGAGAGAGAGAAGAAAAAGTGATGATCGGGGATCATAGATGTGGTTTAGCTGGAAGAGACCGCAAGCTCTTGATAGTTGTGTATTTTCTCTCTTAGCACCCTCCCTCTCCAGACTTGACGCATACATAAAACACACACACACACACTCCTTGTTTGCTTTGACCAGCGTTCAGAACATTGCAGAGCGTGACCAAGAGAGCTCTACCACCAGGAAGTATTCACAGGAGCAGAATGGAGAGAGCTGAAGAGGAGATTCTTACTAGTTTGGGGGCGTGGAGGGGCATAAAGTCATTATTCTTTATGCAATATAATGATATGTGGTAACATAGCACAGGGAGACAGGCATCTGAATGTGTAAATCTTTATACAGATAAATAGATTTATCATTGAATTGTGGAAAATGCACTTTTTTTTAAATTGGACCCCCCCACCCCATGTCTATACCGTGGTTATGCCCTTCAATAGGAGGATATTTAACATAAGAAAAGGCCACTTGAGGGAAAATTAAAGGCATTTCCAACGTGTGTTGGTGCAAGAAAATGAGGTCTGCCATGGATAATAGTGATACTTTTTGGGGAAAATATAGTTTATGAGAATTGTAAACAGAGTTGGAGAGGAGTTAGTTTAACCATTTTTACGCTCAAGGCCAGGATCTACTAAGAAAATAGCTTTCATTGAGTTTGTGACCATAATCTGTGTGTGTTCGGCACCTGATTTACTAAGACAGCAGCTAATTACGCTGCAACTCCTGGACTGATCCTGGTACTGCCCTCCAGACACACTGTGCCAGCGAAGGACAACTCAGGTGCACATCAGCAGTGGGATTTCTGTGAGATCACTACGCTTAGGAAGTAAATTGTACCACACCACAGACATGTTTGTTGTGTCCGGCTTGTTGTTCCATTCCACTCAGTGAGTTTTAAAGACGATGTCCTTAAAGGAGATGATTCAAGAGAATATTGGGAACTGAATGAAACATCTATTTGATAATTCTGTGGGTTTGAAGAATACTTGTTCACTCAACATAACAAAGTTGGGGAGGTAGTTGGAGAGTTTTAGTAGAGGTGCAGACTGCACCAGCTCCACTAAGTAGGCCAAAGGCAAGGCACAGGGGAGTGTTATATGAACCAATGCTGCTATGTTAGCCATTCTCCAGTGTCTTGTTCAGCCACAGGAGGAGAGACAGAGAGAGGGAGAGAGAGCGCTTAGCATGCGTCATGTATCCCATGCTGCTTGACGTCTGTGCATGACACCTAAAACCACACTGCCGAAAAGGGGAAGTACTCATTTCCACCGTCCCGACGACCGCACTGACCTTCTTCTTAACCATTTTAACCAGCACTGAAGGTCAGCAAAGTCGGGGAATTTCTCTGTGTTGAGGGCCGGAATCCAGCTCTTATCTGAGTTCATAAGGGGCCACGGGAAGTTCAACCTGGTCCTCAGTGTCACCGCAGCCTTTGCCAGCAAAACTCTGACCAGTCCCGCGTCGTCTGTTTACCACCTGGCATGCTCTCACCACCTCCTCCTCCTCTTCCATTGACATTCTCTCACACCCATCACCCTGCAAGCCCACTTAAGTGAGATACATCCCCAAGGCAACAGAAGGGATGGTGACACTGGCCCTGAAGGGAGTGAGAGAGTTTGGGGGGGGGGCAAAGAGGTGGGGATGGTTAGAGTAGAGAAACAGTTATGAGGTCAGAGCGACGAATAGGAAAGAAGACAGAGAACAAAAAAAAACAGAGAAACCAATCGATAACGCTAACCCTGCTACGGACACTGCTGTATTTTCTTGTGGGTTTATTCCTGCCTGTTTGTACAGTGTTTCTGGGAGAGTTTCTTTGGTCTGTCATCTGTCTTTGTTCAGCACAAGGAGGAGGGGGAGGCTCTCTCCATGGCACCAGTTTCCCCAGCGACTGGAACTGAATAGACTGGCCATACCAGTTCACTCTGCAGGAGGAAGTGCCAGAGTTACATGGGGATAATACAAGATCTCGGGTTCCTGTGAATTCACAAAAACACAGCACACAGAAGGCTTTTGACTTCTCAGTAAGCCTGTTGATATGGGCTTGGTGATTCTGCTGACATTGTGGTTTGTGTACACACAAACACGCACATTTGTTCATCCCATGTCAACCACATCCACTTCTTCTACATGTTGATGAGCGATGCAACAGCTCCCCTCCTCCTTGCTGGCTTTTTACATCAGAGTGACTGGCCTAGATTGTTGAAAATGGACCTGGAACACTTGCCGTTTATAGCCTTTCCTCTGCCTCTCCCTGATGTAAGAGCAGAGCACGACTTTCCCAGAAAAAGTTCTTCTGCCCTTTCCTAAATGCAGAACAATAGAATGGAGACTGGAGACGGGGCTGCTGCTTTTACATGCCAGACCAGTTTTTTCCATCATGCTGGCTATTATTATTGCATTGTTTGTTTTTTGTATTTTATCCTGATGTAAAACGTAAAATGATATAGAAAATGCAGCCCTCTGTGGACCATTCTGGAATAACAAAGAATTTTGCAATGGAGCCTTCCCATTTCATCTCTATAGACTGTCTTTGCCTCTGTAACACACACTCACACACACCGGCTCAAGCACCCTTGTGCCAAAGAAGCAGACACACAGGAACAGGGAGCAACTTTGTTCACAGCAGCACAAACTCACACTATTGTTCACAATAGACGCACACACTCACTAAATTATGCAGCAGACACACATGAACATCCTCACTAAAGGATAAACATTTCTGCCAGTATTATCAGTTAGATAGATAGATGCTTTATTTATACCTAGGGGGAAAATCTCATATTTACAGCTGCAGTACAGAAACGATCCATGCAAAAAAAATTATCAAAACACAAGCACTAAGACTTAAAAGTAAAAACTATACCCTTGTGCATGCATATAGCGTGTAAAAGCTAGAAACTGCAGTACAAAAATGCAGAATATATGTTGTGTGTCATATTACATAGTTTGTACACCAGACAGCATTGATGAGTGTGTTTTTCATCTGTGCTACATATCTTGGATATAACCCTTCAAGGAATAGTTTGACATTTTGGGAAATACGCTTACTGTACAAGTGCCACAAGATGGCAGTAGCTACCTTTCAAGCACCATATGGGAACCTTTGCGTTTTCCACAACACCTTCCTACAAATGTTGCCTTGTTAAGAAATTTAGGGTAAGAAAAGTAATTAAGTAATGTGGTAACACAGAAGCAGATCGAAACAAGACTTCATTCTAAAGTATAACCAATATCAAACAGAGGGAATTAGAATTGTAGGCCTGCCTCTAATACAAGCCTGCTTCAAATAAAGGCCTGTAACCTTCTGCACATAAATAAAGGCCCTGGTCACTATTTGAGGAAATATGGAATTCACTTTCTTGCTGAGAGTCATGTTTGAATGCTAAATATAAAATATATAGAGCATAGAACATTTCTAGGTTACAATTCTTTAGACCTGTATTAATTGATTTCTTACACTCCTACAACTCATGAGAAAATCTCTGGTTCTTTATCTGCTAAACACTCTACTAGCGTTACCAGCTGGTTGCTAAATTTGTCAGTCTGCCATTTGGTGTTGGACAGATAGTGTACAGTGGGTTTATCAGAGCTTTTTCACAGAAAACAGCTGCCTGTTGCTATTGGAAGCAATGTTGATGAGAGCTGTGAGACAAAGACACTAATGTTCTCTTCCATCTCTCTGTGGGTTTATTTTCTAAAAGCGACAACTTTCTAATTACATACAGTCATTTAATGCCTTGTTAATATGAAAATATATTAACGCAGAGGATCTTATCAAAAATGTATGTTTATGTTATAAAATATTGGCTTATCTTTGATGCCGAACTAAATTCGGACCTGTTTTTTGATTATAAATACTTGTCTCTGAAAGTAAAATCAAAGGTACACGGCCCCTTTCCAGGATTTGTCAGACTCTGTTTCTAATGTTTGTTTCTATGTGGGAGAAGGGAATTACTAGCCTTTCTGTTGTTATCATGCCCCTCTTGCCTTGACTGAAGCACCTCAAACAAGTCATGATGTGTGTTTCTGTGTGTGTATGTGTCTGTGCAATGTGCTTTTAGAAGGTGTTCGGAGGAGTGGGCAGACTCACTTTGTTACCAAATCTTACAGTGTCATCTTATTGATCGGATACTTCTCTTTGCTTGTCTGTCTTTTTCTATCTCTCTGTCTGATCTCTGTCTCCCCACCCCCCTTCACCCTGCTCCTTCCCTGTTCTCACAGCAACACGTGGCTATTGGTTACATAACAGCAGCGCTCACGGTGTGTGTCTGTGTGTGTGTGCGTGTGTACGTGTGTTTGTGGCTGCCCCTGGGCTTGGGAAATCAAACACAAAACATGCAGCTTTCAGGTGTTACGCCTTCAGGCACATGCAAATATGTTATTGTTAATGTTAACGCTGATTGCACCAAGGGGCATAAATACATCCTGCTGTACTGTGTGTGCGTGTGTGTGTGTGTGTGCTCTCATTGTACCTTGCTGCAGTCTGTTTAAGTTCCACTAGATGGGAACAGTGTGCAAGTGACAAAAATGTGTGTTCATTATGGCTTAAGTCCGTCAAACGATGTGTTAGATGAGTGATGGGTGATGGGTAGGGTGTTGTCTGAGATGCTGATGGTGTCACAGCCTGATCTTTTCTTCCTACTTAATGTTTTTACAGCTTATCTTACACAGGATGAATGTACATGCAGCCTCTGTATGTGTGCTGTTTCATTCAATACATGTCCTTGCTCTCGTTGGAGTATGAATCGGGATAAGTGTGTAATAAATAGTGAGATGAATGTGTGGGAGTGTCAAATGAACCACACACACACACACACACACACTGAGCCATGCCCTCAGATCTTCCTCTAATGGCATTAGGCAGGCCTCTGCAGGGGAGGCCAAGCTGCTGTTCATTTCAATTAGAGCCATGTCAAGGAGCGATCCCACGCAGCGCGCTCAAACCTAATTGAGCTAATTTCATATTTATGAGGGAGAAATGCAAGCAATACATAAACATTACACTCTGCTGTTTTCACATAAGATGCTTGAAGTATGTGATTCTGTGTTTGGATAGGTCGGTGTGTGTTTGCATGTGCTTGCTCATGCTTGGGAAAAAGGAGGAAGAAGATGAAAGATTAGAATTTTCTGTTTTCTCAGAAAAGGCTAGGAGTGTATTTGCATAAGTGGATGATGCTTGTGTGTGTGTGTGTGTGTGTGTGTGTGTGTGTGTGTGTGTATGCAGAACCTGCATTAAGCAAGCTCTTTTCTTCAGAGCCCTCAGGGCCCCACAGGAGGAGCAGGGAATATAGTATCGGACTGTCCAGCAGGGCACTAAAAGTCTTATCTTTACGACTCGCACTGTCTCCATCATGTTGGCAGGTTCTGCTTACGCCACCAAACCGGCTTCCATAAATCCAGAGCACTACTTGCATATCATGTCCCCAGAGCTACCATTTACTCACACTACTGTCTGATATTCCCTTTTCCTATTTAGTATTGTTTCCTAAAATGATGTGTCTTGGGCAGGAATTGTGAAGTGATCAGTGGTCACCTGTAATAAGGGCCCTGTGGAAAAAAAGAGGGCAGCAGGCCCCTAATCAGTCCGTACCCTCCCTTCCCCCCGGATTCTGAAGTTAGTCTGGTTATAATTTGATTCAATGCATTTGCTTTGAAAGATGAAAGTAGTACTATCAAATTAAAGATATGAAAAATTTATTTTCACACATTGACCCTTTACAAGACAGGTTCTCAGGATTAGTTAATAATTAAAGCCCCTATCATTTCAGTTTATTTTGTAGTTGAGGGGTCCATATAACCAAACAATTGGTAATTAATAAGAATAATATGTACAAATTATATTGAATCAAAGCGGCACTGTGCTGCTTATCTGGCTAAACCATAGTCGGACTGGCTATCTGGAGTTTTCCCAGTAGGCCGCTTAACGATTGGGGCTAATGCAGCAAACACATTTTAAATAACCCCAGACCCCGCTCAAATGAAATAACCAAGTGCTGAGTGGCTGACTGGCCCAGGCATGTGGGCCACTGCGGTTGGGTGTTACATCTGTCAGCCTTTCTCTCCCATCAATTACTTTTAGTCCAGGTCATTCTTACTTTTCCTGGGCCCCGCCCCTCTCCCGTTTCTGTGGAGACATTTGGATAAATAGTGAAATGGAGCAAGATAGACAAACAAGGAAAGAACAAACAAAAAGGTGTTACAGAAAAGCTGAGAGAGAAGAGGTTGATGTAGCCAAATGTTTTAAAATGCACCGTTACCAGTCAATCATCACTAACAGCAGAGAGCAGACAGATCAGCCCGTTGAGCACAGCCCACAGATACCAGTTCAACTGTGAGTTTCAACTAAAAGTCAAAATGTTAAAATGTTTATTGTGTAAACACTTTTCATACAGGCATGACTGAATGCTATTTATTTTTCTATTTCTTCCTTATTGCAGGGAGTTAGAGGTGGCAGTGACCTGTGAGCTGCAATGACCTGCTGCCTGGACCATTTAACATGAGTCATGGTGACACAGAGTCAGAATGGCTTGAGGAGGGTAGAAACTCAAGAAAACTGATGATTATAAAATAGAAAAGTGAAACAGACATATCCACACATATCTAGAAATCATTAGTCAAATTGAAAGCAAAAGTTGCAACGTGTTAATCTCTATCCACCTGATCTTGCCACATGATTGGCTCTATGAATTGGCCTTCAGTCCCCGTGGCAGCCTCTGATTGGCCTGTATCCATAGGTTTTCTCTGACTCATTTCACTGAGAGAGGCAAAAGCACGGCCTCTTATGGCACGTTTCCATAGAAACCACAGTGCGGGCGGGCGGGGGGGGGGGGGTCAGGCGCCGGTGAAGCACACAGGAGCCATTTCCTAATAAACTGAGTTTTATTGTCTCTCTGTCTGTTTTTGTCCTGTGCGAAATGTAAACATGCCTTAAACTAAGAGAGCGAACAGAGACAGACGAGAGGGAACAGGACATAGAGGCATGTTTGAAGGGAGAGAGAATTTTAATGGCTTTCCTTTTTCTTTTACACATGTTGAATTCACTGTCGTTGAGTTTTATGAGTTGCTCTGTCCTTGACCCCTCTGTCCATTAGATGCATGCTAAGTGACAGTAAAATGTACATTGGAGATACAACTCTTTATATGAGCTGACAATGACAAATATTTTAAATGACACCAAAGTTACAAGTTTTATTTTTTAAACCTGCAATAGCTGATTTTTTTGGCCACTTTGGGGCAGTGGAAACCCAGCACTGATGATTATCACCTTATAAAGTTGATATGGTAAACTTGGTAGCAAACAATTGCCCTCACATCCTGCAGACAAGAAGCAACATTAGCATTAATTTGGACCAACAGTCTCTTTATAACTTGTTTTTCTTTCCACCCACTCACCCACTGATAGAAATGTCTGTTTCTATAGCAGCTGAATGCTTCACTTTGTCCACTAGCTAGTAGGTAGTGGACACTGTGCTGTTAGCTAGTTTTTAGCTGAACATTGCTTGATGTGGCTGAAAATAACACGAACGCTAACTTAAGGCCGGGACTGGGGTGGGTCCTAAGACTATAATGGAATGAGTCCAAATAAAAAACCTACAACACCGAGATAATTCAGTGACATTAGAAACTCCCCATGTGATATTTTTAGATTCTAAATACACATGTTTTAGTTCTGGCTAAATGTTACGCAAGCTATCTGAAACCATACTGTTTTGTATATTAAAGAAGACACATTAAGGGAACTTGCTTGGGATACAATGGATAGTAAATAATTAATTAAAGTTGCGATATCTTTATGCAGTTGTAAGTGGAGTATATGTCAGGTAGGTGAGTAACAAGAAAGGTCAGTACAGTGTCACAATTAATGTAGGTTGCTTGTTCCCCAAAGAGTATATTTTTTAACACATCAAGTTATTTTTCCTAGTCATGCTTAGCATGGGATAACGGCAATGATTTCATAGTGATGTCATCATAGTGATTAATCCAGTATCAATCAATCTTAAGTTTTGAGTGAGAACTGTTGTTAAAACTTCCTTCCTGCTGCATTCAAGTGGCTATCTGAGCAAACTCAATAGCAACTTTTAATGCAAAAAAGTTCATCCCTTTATGATGTCGACATTGTCTCATTGCTTTGTGGTGATTTCATTTTTAACAGCTCATTGATGCTGGTTTACTTGCTCTATAATCTTCCTTGAAATCACAGAGTTCCCCAAATGGTCCCTGCTCGCCTCCACATTGCCAGACAATGTAAATATTACAAACAAATCTTCGTGGTGGGTTGTTGATTGTGGTAGATTATATATCTGTAGTTTCTGTATGGCTAAAATTGTGCTCACATAGGAACTGACATATGTTTTGAGAAACAAATTCACCAATTGCTGGCAGGAAGTTTGTTTGGATTTTCTTTTTCAATGACTGGCAGTAACGTAAAGTATCCACATAAAAGTTTTTGTAGTAGATGTGTTTAAACTACACGTATGGTCCTTTTCTTCCTGTAATAGACAAATGTGCACAAAGTGTGTCTCCGTGTCAAATTGTGTTCATGAGTATGTGAAGCTGTCTTCTTGCGCCCTGGTGACCTAGGGGTTGCCAACCATGAACTGCAATGTACGGTCCGGGCAGGTCATTCCCCACATTTCCTGTCATCTCTCTGCTGATGGTGTCAGTCTCCTGTTAGAGAGGGAGCAGCAATGTTAACCCAAACGGTTTATGATCATCTTTCTTGTCATTGGTCATCCGTTGCCTTTTTTTATAGCTTGAGCCACCTGAGCCAATTGATCATGGCCAATGTTTCTCGGCTTCCAGTGTAGCCAGCGGATATCTGGATAAAAGATATTCAGGCCAAGACTTCCTCTTAAATGCGCCAGTCATGGTGTCCAGTCTGATTAGCAGTCTGGGAACCCATCAGCTATCATCTGATTTGAACGTAGATAACATTTTAAAAAAGCAGATAAAAGACTAATCATTCGAGTTCCGAGACTGATATAAAGCTAAATCGTCCTCTGTGCGGCCAATGCATTCCACTTCTTTTACTCTCAACACAGGCTATTCACCTGCATGCAACCAAAGCCCACTCAAACATGATTGGTCCATACTACTCTGACAACAAACGTAATCCAGAACGCTTCTGATACCGAAATATTGTTCCTAGCTTACAGATTCTGCCTTCATATGCAGATATCTATTTAAAGAGAATATAAATTGGGTAATATGATTGGCAGCTTACTGAGACTCCGCCCTGGCTGCTGCTTATTGGTTCTTATGGGCCCATAAACCAGCGTGAACCAGATCAGATCTGCAGCTATGACTGTTGGCATTTTTTGTAGCGTGGTTTTGGAGGATGCTGTCAATAGTTATTCAGAGAAGAAACTGACTGCGTTTGGGACTTTCCTGCATCTCAAGTTTAGATTGTGTTGATGAGGTTGACTGATCTTTCAGATCATTCACAAGGTTGATTTCACTTTGTAATTAATTCACTTTTTTGTTTTATCTGTGGAGTTTCAAGTGACGTCCATCAGCATAACAGCGCAGGTAATTACATTCTCTCCACTTCTTCATTCTCTGCATCTGGCTGTTTATATTTCAATGTGTGTGTATGTGTGTACAAGCGAGGGTCAGACCCTGAGCTCAGATCCATCATCTTCCTCTGCCTCGTTGCTATGATTCATCCAGTCAACAAAGTGAAGGCCACGCTTCAAAGGAACACACATATATACATATACGTAAGCACGCTGGGTTACTTAGAACTCTTTGCGTGTGTGTTTGTGGTCTGTGAGTGGGACTGCTATCTGTGAGTCATGTTCCTCTTTTCATTCATGATCGCATGAAGCAGAGCGAGCACTACTGTGATGTCAGAAGCAGCTAAAAGAGGGGATATAAAGACTGGGGAAATCAGGGAGTACATCGCAAGCTGATGGAGTATTTATTCCCTCTGCTTTCTCGCCACATTAAGCATGCTGGGTAAAAACACAGCTGTGAGTACTCTGAGATCTCGTAGATCCTTGTTTTATCTGCCTGGTTGCTGTTTTTCAGGCTGTTATTTAAAGACCAACGTGTCTTGTCTGCTGCTTTAGTGTGTTTTTCTGCACCTCTCAGGCTGGAGAGATGGCAGCAGGGCTTCCAGGTAAAAGTGCACGTGTGTTTGTGTTTGAAGGACACTTCCTCGTAAATCAGTTTGAAGCAGGGGTTTGTTATAAGCTGCAACATAAAGGAAGTTGCCACAAATAGCATTCTTTCCTTGGCTAATAGTGGTTAACTATTGCTTAATGCTTTTCTTCTGCAGACGTTGATAGTAACAAAGTTAAAGTATAATATTGTTACTATTATTGACTCGCACTTGGACTTGTACTTTGAAAGTGCATCTCTGGGAGTAAAAGCGCATGGGTTTTGCATATTTTTTACAACCTTTGCATGTTTTTTCTAGCTTAGAAGGACCAGATACAGCCCCTACAAGTGATGACATTTCCTGGCCTTAATAAAGCAGGTAAAACAAAGAAGATATATTTATAATAGAGGATCAAAATGATTTCATACCAAAACAGGTGATTAAACTACACGATTAGACTGCTGGACTTGTATTTCACTATTTTAGGAATAGTTCCGCTTTTATTACTAAATCCGAAGAAATTTTCTTTTCAGTTTGATTTGAAGCTTGTTTTCCCTTGAAACGTAATCAACTAGGAATCTTCCTGATAAAGAAAGAAATAAGTCCTCACATTGTAGAGAGGTCCATGAAATTAGTAATTAATTCTTAAATTAGTCCTCAGTAGAGCTTCTTCAGAAAGAAAAGAAAGAAGAGCATGGAGGAGCTGATACTGCTGCTGTCTAAATACCCGGAGATGTATAACAGGGCGCTAGCAAGGACATTTAGAACACGGGCCTGACGTTTTATATATATAAAAAAAACTATATCATACATACACTTGCACATTAAATTGGAAGCAATGAATAAAGCCTGTTTTCTTGAAGGATTATTGATACTGCGCCAAGCTAGCTTGCACAGCTAATAATGTGGCAAATGCGTGGTGTTCGGTTTGATTTACAAGCTAGTGTATGTGTTGTGGACTTGGTGGGTTGTACCAACAATATGACGTTCACCAAAGCACCTGCCTGTCATCGCAGCCTTGGACCGTAGCGGCAAGAAACACACTTGCAGATGGGAGGTTGTCAGGGCGGCTGCCGTGCAGTGGTGTGAAACAGCCTTAAGACTTAATATACAAGTACTGCGAAACTTCTACTGCTATTTCCTTTGTTTTTGTGGATTAAGATCAAAATATGTTGCAACACTTATCTCATTTAATACCAAACAAGGTCTTTTTTTGCCCTGGAGGCTGTGTACAGGCCCCAACAAGCTCAGATAATTTGCTTTGACTTGTCATTAAACCATCTCATCCTCTTCTCAACCCTTTCCGGCTCATACTCCCATTTTTAGATCCCAAATATTCTCAGGACCAGCAACTAGAAAGCTGCCAAATTGTTTTGTTTTCAAAATTATAGAGGTAGTACCAGACATAGAAATGCATAGAAACTAAACAATTGTTTTGTACATTTGTACAAACCCACCTTTACTCCATCTGTTAAGCGCCCATACGAGGAGTCCTGAACGTACGGTCAAGAAATTGCTGGGATATTTCTGGACTAGTGTCTGCGAGATCAAGCGAGGACAAAACTCTTTTTTTTTTCAAACCGCTCCTCTCAGGTAGTTTAGCGCCTTACAGTGAGAGAAACATTAAACAAGCAGTCACACAGCCATAAGAGAACTACTCTAATGAGTGTCAAAGTTCGTCTGTTGCGTTCTGAATCAGCTGCTAGGGTGCAGTTGGTTGTACTGTGTGTCATTGTGGTAACAGACCAACTGCCTTCCCTGGGGTTTTCACCTGGGAGTTGTACACACAACCATATATTCATTCATTACACGTCTCACAACCAGGGTTGCAGTCACCTCAGTCAAAACTGAAAGGGCAAACATAGAGAGGGACTGTATGTCAATTGACCACAATATCAAAGTATGATGTGACAGTTCAGTGGAAACGGTCTTCATCTTTCTCTATATTGTAATCCTTAACTTACACATTGAATCAAGAAAATCCCCAAAGAGTGGGACTTTTATTTTTCTGATTCGAAAATTACTCATTAGACTTTCATTTCAAACAATGTGATTTTGAGTACATTTAAAGGTAGTATACTGCATTGCTGAAACCAATATGTTATTTCTTTCTTTAATTTAGAAAAGAATTATCATTATTGATAATTGTGTTACTATATTATTCCTGTAGATAATCATTAATTATTCACTTTTTTTTTTTTTGCTTCAGTGGAGTTTGGTGTCAGTCAAGGTAGGTTGCTTGCAAGTCTGTTGCACCATACCTAACAGTGATGTCACGGTGTACAGGCACTCGATGAAGTACACTTTTACATCACTGCTGCAAGGTGAGACTGGAGGTCAACAAAACATGATTTTCAGCATCTCTTAAGTTGCTCTTCAAAGATACACTGTTGATGTATCATGGTAAAGAAACAATGACATATCCACAGGCTATAGATATTCAACATTTCGGACCAAAACACATTGTGAGTAACTTAATTTCTTACAAACATGTCACATTTTTACATGTTTTGAATCCTACTTTGGTACAATGCTTTCTTCCACAGCGCATCACTGCCACCACCTGTTTATATTTGACCCTGTTTTTTATTATGTTTGCCTCCTGTTTGTGGCGTTCATGTTGTATGTGTGCTGGTTGAACACAAGCTACCTACTCCTACACTGAATTTTTATATATTCTCATTCACTTCAATGATGTGGCAATGATGTGGCAATCTGAGAAATGTAGGAAACCAATATGGAAATAGAAGTTAATGATGCAGGTGTAGGGAAAGTGGGTTTATCCAACAAGCAAATATAAATAAAATGAAACATACTGAACATCATAAATGAGGAATAACAGAACACAGAAGAGTTTCTGAGGATGGATATTTTTTATGTGTGTGTGTGTGTGTTTATCACATGCAAAGTACCAAGCTGCTCTTATAATTTTGCCAAAACAAATAGCCCCAAAGATGAAAAGGCAGAGCCATCAGGAATATGTGTGTGTGCGCCTGTGTGTGTTTGATAGAGGGAAAGAGACCTGTTTGTGTGTGTGTGTGTGTGTGTGTGTAGGGAGGTTCGGACCGATGCCAGGAAACACATTCTTTGTCAGCACGCAGAGCTGCTGTAAGACGCCGCTCAGGAACACGATGTACGGCGCTCTGGATGCAGCAAAACCAACGCCCTAAGATTAAACCACACACACACACACACACACACACACACACACACACACACACACTGCTGAAGTGGTCTGCAGAATAGGAGCTTTGTCATAGTGCTGCGGTTACATCATTAAGGAAACCTTATTTGGCATTGGCGGGGATTGACGTTTCCCTCCAGCCAGTGGGATGCTGACTTTGCCCTCCTGGCTCATGTTCACACAGCAGTTGCTACATTGCAAGCTGTGACAGTTCACTCAGCCAGTGAGATGGTCTCTCTCCTGGCTGTGGTCCTCGAGGATAAATGTCTCTGAGTCCAAGGGCAATGGGAACAACGCTACCACTGTGTTGCTCTGCGTCCAAGGCCTGTGTGCTCCCTGCTGGCCTGGCGTATCTTCGCTGTCTGTCCGTCCCACTCTGCAGGTTTGTCCCCTCAGTGTGGGAAACCAGCAGCCAGCAGTGGGCAGAGATGGGTGACTTTACAACGACTACATTTACATGTACAAAAGGTTCTGGCTTTTGACCTTCTTCCAAAAAAGACAATATTCCTACTAAGCTGTTTACATAGCTTAGTAGCTATTACACATGAAATTACTCACATGAAAATGAACATTCCACTAATATTCCTGTTTACATGCACTCTTGCGTAACCCTGTTTGAGCCATATTGCTTCTAATGTGCTAAAGAATTCTCCTGCACATGTAAACGTCGTAATTGACATTTAAATCTCGTCTGTCTGAGTGATACTGGTTAAATGCTGAGGCTCAAATAAATCTCCTTAGACTTTAAAAGTAAAGACATTTTGTAGTCATCGATGTTTGTCACAAACTCATGTATGTACTTCTCTGGATCATGTTCATTTTTGCTGGTGTTAATACAGATTTAAACAGTTCTTACTGCAATTCCCCTAAACCCAGCTGCTTAGAGTGCACTGCTTAGAGGAACTGCATACAAAACACTCCTTGGGCCTTTAACGTTTTCCAAAAATCACTCAAATTCTAATCAAATGAAAGGGAACTGAAAGTGCTTGTTAGCAAAGCACTTAAAGATGCATGAGGCAGACTTGCATGTTAGTAGCCTCTACGATCCAGAGGTAACTGCAGTTTGTATTTACTATTTACATACAACCAAAGTTAACCCTTTAACCCAATTGAGGGTAAAGGGTTAACTTTTACCCTCTATTGCCAGCAGAGTGTAATCCTCCTCCGTCATCCACCAGGGGGTGATGTGTCTGCAGCTGCTCTAAAAGCTGATCTTAATCCATTGTCAGGTTATCAATCAATAAGACAAGGCAGTGTATTACAGTAAAGTGTGCTGGGTGTGTAATTTATATATATGCAACAGATTGATATTGATATGACTGCACCCATACACACTAAATGAACCAGTGCTAATGTGCTGTCCCTGTTCTTCTGGTTAGCTTTGTGTGTGTCTGCTGCTGATCCTCAATCAGACAAATCAGTAGTCAGTAGTAAACAGTGTCTGCAGGACTAAAGCATCACTGAACCACAACCAGATGTCTGTGTCAACCTTTCTGTGAGCACGGAGGACATGGGTTGCCCTTAGGGGCATTTTCCTGACTCGTATTGCATATAGGCAATCTGAGAGATTCTGCCTTCAAGATATGTTGTATTTGAACTAATAGTATTCCACAACCCCACACCTACCAGCGTGTAGGGGCACTCCACTGATTTTACATGCAGCCATACTGTTGGGAGAAAATTATTTTAGTCTTGCCTGAATTACAACGTGAAGGCATTACATTTGAAAGAGTGCCATTATATTAATATTTTAATGAATGATGTGAATTGTTTCAAGATTATTTTCAGTTTTAAAGCAAGCTCCAGTTTCTTACTTGTGAGGATTTCTTTGTCTCATGTGACAGTTGATTAAATAGATGTCTTGTACATAGTTGATCTTTTGATTTCATAAGCTTTCCAAATTACAAAAAGAGTTCATCCTCCAGCAAAAATGCTTAACAAATTAACAAGTTACGAATTTCTTTTGTAAACGTGGATATTTTGGCCTGGTGGTGTCACTAGAGGAAAGGCCTGGAGGTTAACATAAAAAAATGTTGCCCTGGAATTACTGGAAAGACTTTCCTGTCCAAATGACATCACTATCTTCAGGGCCCACCTCTAGCTGAGCAAAAATAAAGCATGAGATTGAAAAACAGTCGAGTTATGAAACGATCAAACACATTCTCAGTAGACACCACTGGAAATAGATTCTTACCTGCTAGCTTAGTCTGTCCCTCCAGGCTGTTAAAGGTTCACCATCAACACCACACTGTGCTCTGAGTAATCTCCTCACATCCCTATCACCAGTGTGCATTTGTCCTAAACAAGTAGCATCAGCTCCTTTATGAGCGCCATAAACAGCAGCAGTGAGGAGGTTACAGGTCACCACTGATGATCACGTTCTTGTAAACGGAGATGGATCTTATAAGAGAGACGCACTGTGGGAATAGAGATCTAAGGAGAGATGCAGATGGAATATTCTGTTATATTATAACTTGTTTACAGCATGTGTGTGTGTGTTTATGTGTAATTCATGGCTTAATATCTTGCCTCGTGTGTGCTTACTTATGCTGAATGGCATTTATGTAACGTCTCTCTCTATGTCTTTAATACATTTTTCCTCTGGGACTGTGAGGCTGGCTGGCTGTTGATCACCAAGGGCAGGCGGGAAAGAGAAGCTGTCCATCACACAGGGACTTCTTATGTAACCATGTGGCCTCACTCTCTCTCTCTCTCTCTCTCTCTCTCTCTCACAGGCTTCACTGGAAGCTAATGTATGCTACAGATGCCTATGGGCTTCAAATTAGCAAGCAGGATTGGAATGACGCACCACTGGCAAAAAGGTCTCAATCTGTGTGTGTATGTGTGTGTGTGTGTGTGCGCATGCATGTGTGCGCATGCATGTGTGTGTGTGTGTGTGTGTGTGTATACTTTAAATGAGGAGCAAGTGATGAATCTGCATAGAATTTCTCGTGATCATCTTTCCAAGTCACAGAAAACCCAGATTGCAAACACAATGTGTGTGGTTGTGTGGGTGTGTGATTTAATAGCTCTTTGTGCTTATCCCCTCTGGACCAATTGTTTACCTGTCTATGGAACGAGAAGAATGTGTGTGTGTGGGCGAACAGCGTGATCCTACCTGTTGTAAAAGGCTGTGTGTGTGTGTGTTTGTGTGTGTGTGTGTGTGTGTGTTTCTCTGGCCCTCATTTACTGTGCCACTCCCTCTCACTGTGAACTTTGCCTCCTAACCAGATTACGTGGCCTTTACAGCTTCATCTGGGCGTGTATTTTTTTGATGAGTGACAGGAAGAAATAAGGATAATGAGGCCTATTGTGTTGCATTTGATGTCTTGTTTTAGGAGGTGTTTTATTTGGTCTCAGGTGCGAAAGAAGTGTTAAGAAAATGGCACAGGCTCAGAAGCTTGTGTTGAATCACACAAGTAATATCATGTTAGCTAACATTAGCCAACTTCATTTTGGGTGAAAAGCAGGGACCAGGTATCAGGTGACCTGGGACAAGGATGGACTGATACAGAATTAGGTGAAGGTTTGTGATATGCAGGGGGATGGTAGGAAAACACATACTCATA
>JAVQJD010104928.1:0-16783 GCA_036023655.1 Nannoperca australis
CACCCGCCTCCTCTTCCTCCTCCTCCTCCTCCTCCTCCTCCTCCTCCTCCTCCTCCTCCTCCTCCTCCTCCTCCTCCCGGCTCGTATGTGTGTCACCACTGATTTCCACATGATCCACAGAGAAGCACAGGGACCCAAAATAAAGGTGGTGGTGGGAGGGGGGACCTGCGTTGTGTTCACAATATACAAAATTACCCAGGAGTCCGTAGCTACCTAACATTTACTACAGCACAGGAACCAACAAAGGTACAGTGTACAAATAAAAGAACGAAACAAAGCAAAAACAAAGGAACTGTAAACACAGCACAATAAATAGATAAAACCAGCAGGCTCCGCACCATGCACATGATGTGATAAAACTCTTCTCTGTACAACTCACACAGCTCTCACACTTACTTGGCTTACTTTTTTTTTCCTTTAAGTTTGACTCCCAAGTGCAAAACATCACAAATGGACAGTTCTGTATTCAAGTAATATATACAAGGGGGGGGAGGGGGAGGATATTACAAATATGTAGTTGCTGTACAGATACTCATTTTGCCATATTCATAATTTACAGATGTCGATCTTGTACTTTTAACAGTAACAAAAAGAAAACTAACAAAAACCAAAGAAAAGTGGGTTAAAAAGTGAGAGATGAGAATTGCAAGCGAGCGTTCCGTCAGTCCGAGTCCTGCCGTCCTGTCTGCGTTCCCGATGCTACGATGCACAGCACCTAAAGAGTGGACTCTTCACTGCACCGCTACTACGTCACCTCCATGGCCACTGTGTTGTCTGCTATAGTGTTCAGTGCTGGCTTGTCTTCGTCGTGATTATCCCTGTGGAAGAGAGGAAGGGGACAGATTACAGCTGGTGCTCTCTATCGCCAGTCCACCTTTAAGTGTCCCAGATCTGAGGCAGCAGATCAGCTCCGCAACACGCGTTAGTGCAGCTCTTCTTTCAGGCTCGGCTGCACTGCCGGCCGACACTGCCTTTATATTTAATGATATTTGCAGCGTCCAGCTGAACGCTTAAACCGGGGCGTGCATGTTAATGCAAAGGCTTTACTGCCGCTGATCCAGAAACAAACATTACGTACGAGCTGATCCGACAATCTTACAACAAAGTTCTCACATTCAGACATGTTCCGGGTCATTTTCTTCGTTAATGTGTGCTCTCTGTTGTGTCTGGAACACGGAGGCGTCGACAAACTACCTGCTCGCCCACATCTGTGCGGAGGCTTTCAGCCTGTGGCTACATGTTCATTGTGCATCAGAGCGAAGGCAATCTGAATACATGTCTGCATCTAGGAGTCTGCTTAACGCTGTTAACACGCTGCTGGGCGACCATGAGAGTGGTCTGGATCTTCTAACCTGCTACAGGCGGAGCACAGCCTCACCTTGAGCCCAGGTCCATGGACGATGCTCCGGAGACTTTGGGCATCTGCAGGTTGGTGGTGGCGGACAGCTTTAAGGCAGAGGCCGGCACGTTGCCGAGGGTCCGGGGAATGTGGCGTCCGGCCAGGCTGGCGGCCGACGGCACGCTCAGACAGATGTTGTTCCCGATGAGGACCTGAGTGGTGGCGGGGGTGGCGTTGGCGGCGCTGCATCCCAGGATCCCCAGCGCCGATGCTGCGTGGGCGCTGGGGGTGGAGGCGAGGGAGGTGGGGACGGGTGAGGGGGTGGCCGAGTTGGAGGATGGCTGGAGGAACGTCGGGGCCACGGAGGCGGTAGTGTGCGTCGGCTGGTTGGTCTGGTGAAGCGCTGCGGTGGAGCCGGACAGGTGGAGGCCTTTGAAAACACCTGGCGGACAGAGACAAGCTCGTAAATACAAACGTTACAAACAGCAGCTACATTTCAAGATTTTGGCAAATTCAATGACAAGACACCCGTTTATCAGCTGCCTTCTGCACAATCTACTGCAATCTACTGCAGCAGGCGTGCAACGGATCCCATCTGTGTGACACGACAGCGAGGTGTTGATGCAACACTAACACTGCTGTTGTAATCACGGCATCGTATTCAGTATGAAGAGATTTTTGTTTTCTTCAACCCCCATTTACGTACATACAGGGTGGGATGAGTACTGACAGCAGGAGCACAACTACATTACACCCTTAACATACAGGCCCCCCCCCACGTTAGGGCCTCGTTGTGAACACGAGTGGAGAGCAGAGAGACCAGAGTCATTTATCTCAAGGATTTTTCAAATGGCAAAAGAAGATGCCGAGAGCAGAGAAAGGGAGGGGAAATAGTTGATGTAACAGAAATATTTTCCTTTCTTACTCCATTAATGGTCTGGTGAGCTCACCACAGGCAGCAGAAAAGCTGGCAGACAAATAGCAGACCTTCACTGCTTCTCCGCTCAGCCTTCAACTGATTGGCGTAATTAGTCAAGTCAGTGGATAATGAAATAAGCGACCCTCACCTGCACCCGCTAGGACCCCGTTGACTCCACTTGCCAGCACCAGCTCCTCTTTGGACTTGAAGGCCAGCAGCTGGTCTGTGGTGACGAGGGCCGACGCAGCGAACTGGGCGCTGGCCTGGTCCAGCGTCTTGGACGCGAGCGCCTAGAGGGGGGGACAGAGAAAACACGTGGGCGTGTGCCAAAGACTAAACGTTTGGAGCGGCTGATAGTGTTGAGCTCCACAGCTTCTGCTGCCAACAGGAACTCAGCCAGTGGCATTAATACTGCTCGTGGGAATGGGGATGCGTCCCATTTCCTCAGGATGGGTGGACTGACCTTCAATTGTAAATGATTTTTAAGCTCCAGCTAAATGCTCTAAGTGCACGAAATAAAAGTACACAAACTGACACGAGCAGCTAAAAACAGGCCGGGTGGCGACAATAAAGCAGATCCACGTCTGACGGGATTCAGTTTCAGCCGCTGCGAGATAAAAACCTTCTTCCTCTTACCAATACTTCCACACCCACGATGGCTGACACAGATCTGTTTCACTACGCGCTCAGGTGGAGCTCAGGTGGAGCTCAGGTGGAGCTCAGGTGCAGCACCGGCTCTACACTGACCTGTGTGTTGGTAGTGGTTGCAGGGTTGTTGGCTTGCTGCTGCTGGCTCTGCTCCAGCTGCTGTTTCTGCATGACGGCCAGCTGCTCCTGGTGCTGCTGGTACTGCTCCGCCGTGAACACTGCGGACAGGAAGGATTGAAAAGGTGCGGCGGTCAAAACCAGAGTTTGGGTATTGTTTGCTGGGTGGTTCGGTTGCTTTACTTGATATTTTAGTTGAGACACTGAGAAGAAAGGGTTTGGATTTGTTCGTGTTTTATACAGCAAACACAAGTACTGTTTTTGTACTGAAGCTAATATTCTGTGCACATTCATCATCGTAACATTTTAACTGGGGCTGCAACTAACGATTCTTTTCATGGATTAATTAATTTTCTCCATCAATCGATGTCTTCAAATGTCAAAAAAAGTCAAAGCTATTCAGTTTACCAGCACGAATGATGGAATGAAAACAGTTCTCACATTTAGGAGGCACGGAACCTGCACATTTCTGATTTCTTTCTTTTGGCTTAAAAAAAATGACTAAAACAATTATTTGATTTTCAAAATAGTTAATTTTAAACAGCTTTTAAACTGAAATGTTAAAACAAGTTTCCTCGTGTTGTGTTGGTCAGGAGGGACCTCAAAATGCAGTAACTGTAAAGCGGACAGCTTTTTAAGAAGGACAACCTGTCGCCTGTATTCAACGATGTAAGAAACGTTTGGGCCATTTAGCCTTATTAAAATAACTAGTAGTGTAACACAACAACAACACTGTAACACAACAGCAGCACTGAGACAACAACACTAACACAACAGCAGCACTGAGATGTGGGTGTGTTGCTTCAGGTTTCATGGTAAAGAAAATGAAATACAAGCTAGAAAGCCCAGTTTGATCAAACACCAAGCGGTCCGTGCTCCGGAGGCCTGCCTGTACAGCTCTCACTCACAATGCTGCGAGGTGACAAGCTACAAGGTATTGTACCTGTTGCGTGTGTGTGTGAGAGATGCACGTATCCGAGTGGTCACAACAGCGCGTTGCCAGACAACGATGCATCGTGTCATGGAGAGAGTCGAGCCAGAACCAAACAAACAACAGCACAGAATTTCTATGAAGACGCTATTTTCTGCATCAAATAAACACGTGGACCTGTATCAGAACGAGTGCCGGGTTTCACCGCTCTGATTGGTTGGAGGTCTATGCAGTAGCACCCAGAGCATTTTGGTCTGGTTGTTTACTTAATGTTTGACGAGCCAGTTTCTGTACGGCTATAATAACGTTAAAAGCATTGTTCTGGTGAGACGATACTCGGGGATCTCACAGGCCTTTCTCACTCTGCTCTATTCAAGTGTCCCAGTAAGCCCTGACAACGAGTCTTCAAGCACAATACCAGGACCTTGAAACCCGAAGCAGCTAAATGGAATTCAGCTGTTATTCGTTGTATTATTCACACCTGGTGTTCCTACGGTGACATTGTCAGCGTGTCCTACTGGTGCCAACAGGCCTTTGTGACGACACATTATAAACAGTATGCAGCCATATTCGGACCTCCACATGTCCAGTAGAAATCTGTCAGAGCACTCTGAGGAGAGCACGGGTTTTGTAAAACGACCTGACTGAATTCTTAAATCCAAACGTGCAGAAGATTAGAGCCGAGATAAATGTGACGGCAGAAAACACCCACTCTTTACTCCATGCTGTGGACATACTCCAACAAATGACACGTTTTCTACCTCAATTCACTTTTATTACTAAAATAACCCTCAAGGTGGACACTATTTATTATATCACTAATAAAAGGTAAAAATCACAAAAGTTCTCTTCTACTCTTTACACACTTTCAAAACTGGAGAGCAGGGCACTATTTTATATATACACATCTATAATAATGTAGTTAGCATTTTGTCTAGACCATCACATTGATAGGACATTTTAAAATAGTAACTTTACAGCAACAAAAAAGAAACCAGAAAAACACATTAACAAATTTCACAACTGATATACAAGTTTTATTCTAGCAAGATGTGACAAGGACCAAGTTTAGTTTTTTACACTGCGACTTGTGATTTATGGCAAAAATCTTTAACTACGCTGACACCAAGATAAGAAACTAAACCTGAGCTAAATCAGACTTTCCCCCTAAACGTGCCCCGGTATAGAGAGATTAGGACATATGAAGTGAGGCCAGGTTTCTGATGAATTCATTCATTTCAGTGTGGCTCAAATATTAACCAAGTTCTCCACAGCCACCAGCACAGACTCACAAATCTATTTATACAAGACCATTTCTAATAGACTCCCCCAAGCCGTGGAATTAATGTATGATAATAAGGAACGAGGGTGTGAAAGCACAAAGTTCATGTGATTTGCCAGCAGCACGGGAGCCCGGCAGGAGAGGAGCCCTCTACCTTTGAGGCGCCTCATCAAAATGTGTTACACAAGAGCAGCAGCAAGTCTCAACTAAACAACACGGGGCTTTTAAGTTACTTTTTTCCTCTCGCCACTGAATATTCTCATGCACAAAATCAATTAAACCATGGCACCTCACATCATTTTATGCATGGTGAAGTTTTTCAATTACACTCCTCCCTATGCACACCACAAAGACAATTCTGTTTTTCTCCTTTTGGTTTCCTGTACTGAGAGATGAAGAGCTGAAGTCCAACAGAGAGGATCTTTAAAGCAGAACGCCCTTTCTGTTGCACCACCTGGCTGGCCCCTCAACAATCCATATACTTGACACTTTACGGCTTTATTAATCCTCTATTACGGGGGGTTGGGGCACACAATATGTCCCATGAGACAACATTGATGAAAATTTGTCACGCATCAAGGGATTTCGCTATACCATTTAAAAAAAAAAAAAGGGCACCCCGTGGAGTTTTTGACCGCTAGCTAGCAATGTCTTTACAAGTGGATCCTGGTTTTGCTTGCACACATGCACAGGCCTGATAGTAAAGTCTGCCACACGTTTTACACTGTTCATCTAATTGACAGTTGCTTTGATTTGCAAAGAAGCAGCATAGCAATGTGCCATCACAAGCAAGCAAGAAGAGGACTGCAAGCTAGCACACATGGATGTAAACACAGGATTTAAAATATTAAACGGTTGTCATGTCATAAATGTGAGAAAAATCACATGGAAATGTACCACTATTTTATGCATATGACGCTACCACAATCTCCATTTAAACCAGGACAATCTTTTTCAGGAGTGTCTAGGCCGATATGTGCAGCAATAACAATGAGTTACAGATTAGCAGCATTAGACGGATGAAACACAACCAGTACATCACAACTTCAGAATCTCAGTGTAAAAAGTGTCCATGAAAACAATAAAAGATCACACTTTAGAACAACCTAAGAGCAGCGGAAAACCATCAATAAAAATAAATAGGAAGACCGATATCTTCCACACATTGGATAAATGAGACAGAATCCAAATGTGGTGGTCCAACCACGAACAGAGTATCTCCGTTCAAAGAGGTTGACGTCTGATAACAGCAGCTGATAACTGATGCTCAGACTGGATTTAACTACTACTTTAATTACAGCACAAAGGGCGATCAGGCGTGTCTAAATTTACTCCCAGAAATAACTGCCAGAGTGTCTAACCTTGTACAATGACAGCTTATCAAAACTATATTCAATTCGCCTGCTTGTGGCTCCAGGAAACCTTGGCTTACTACGCAGCAAGATTCATTTTTCCACTCCGTGTTCAGACTATGCCAAAGATGCAAATGAAAACATTGAGCAGAGTGCCAGAAAAAACGGACTCACCATTGACGGGGGTGGGGGCTGGGCCAGTGCGGTTCTGGGAGCTGGCTCCTCCAGACAGGGTCCGGGTTAGTCCTGACGCTGTCCGGCTATAATTCCTAAATCCTCTGCGAGACAAGTCTCCTCCACCCAAGGGGTGATGAGATAGCGTCCGTGGTCTGAAGTGCCTCCATCGGCAAGATTTCATGTTCAAAAGAATCTGGCTGAGGTCCATAGGTGTTGGCGATGACGACAACATGGGTGATGAAATGGAGGGAACGTGGGGGGAGCTGGTTGGGTCCGAGGTATTGGTTTCTGAGGTACTGGCGTTGGAGTTGCGGAGCGGAGAACTTGGAAGTGGTGAGGCGAGTGGTCCGTGCTCCAGGTCAGAGTCTAGGCTCTGACAGATGCTGTCGAGATCTGCATGCGCTCTGTCCAACAAGATCCTGAAACACAAACAGAAATCAGGAGGATCAACGGTGAGCTGCTAAAACCCACGAGAGGTCAGGTGCGAAGAGAAACGTGCTGTAGTCCTCATCAGAACATCAACATCCCCTGGTTATGACTGGAGTATTGCACAAGTCTGGCTATTGCTTGCATACCATTCATGTAATTACAGTGTCCAGTGGGCCAGTACCAAATATAGCTTACAAAAAACAACAGCAGAAACATGCAGTTCAGCCGTGAAAACAAAACAGAACACTTATGTAATGGAACAAGACTCAAAGTTTACGGCCACACTACTGCTTTACGAGGCTGCAAAGCTCGTTAAAATCCACAGACACCACATTGCTATTCTAGAGCCTCACCACTAGCGGGGTATAACATGTTTTAGTTGGTCTGTGGCTGACACCGGAGCAAAGGCCATGTTGTGAACTCAATCAAAACTGCACTGTGACATTTTTAGATGTGGTACAATTGAGATTGTCAGTGAATAACACACACGTCTGTACTAAATCCCTCAAAAAAGACTTATTGAGATGTTTAACTTGTGTTGGAAAGAACAACAAATGGACCGGGCGAAGTTGCAGTCTGCTAGTCTGGTTAAACAAACACTAAGCTCCGTGTTTTCTAACGCGATCAAGTATTGCTATCACGAGTACACATCATATTCCAGAAGACAGATGCACCGGTCCTTCAGCCTCCCTCGGGGCAGGCGGTAAGGTCGATTGGAGACAGAAACAGAACATTGCTAATCTCATGTGCGTCTGTGAAACAGATACCACCTAACCCAGTTGGTCTCCTCGATAACACCTGGCACTGGGGAAGCTGCTGGCTAACTCCTCCAGCCCGTGTGCTTTATTCAGTTGTCTGTGTAATTACTGAGGCGATATCAGTGTAAGCTGCAGGACACACTGCTGTCTGAACAACTGAACAGTTTTCTGATTTGTCTACAGGACACAGTGGCAGGTGAATCCCAAAATGGGACTGTCATGTTCATCATTTCAGCAGCCAGCTTGATATTTATAATGGAATGTGCCCGCCAAATGATCGCTGGTAACCTGCCAAAGAGCTGGTATGGTAAACAACCTCAGCAGCTTCAGCCAACACTTGGCTGAATGTCCCCAGCTCAGGATCGGCACTGGCAGCATTCCTACACACATTTCATTTGAGATGTCGACATTTTCTGCATTGGGAATATGACAAAATGCTGATCTTATACTTATTCTTTACATCACACGTCAGAATACGAAGTGGCGGTTTAAAAAGCTTCACGAAATATGAAGATGTTTGCAAATGTTCAGGACTTGGAAACATTTCCAAACATTCCTGTTCCATTTCGCTTGTGTACTTGCAGAACAATCCAAACACCGCTGATCAAACCTCAGCGAGTGTGAAGAAACCAAACAGCCAGACTGAACTCACCTGCCCCCTCTGCCCACGCGGCGCCGTGCCAAACCTATGCAGCTCCGTGGCGTGTTCAGCGAGGTCAGACAGTAGCGGAAGCGTGGGTCGCCGAGCCCGCCCTCTGACGGGCTTACCCAGGGCCAGTTGCCGCTCTGGTCTGGACGAGACTGCAGGGAGATGAGGAGGGCATGCAGAGAGAGAACAAGGTGGGGGGGACAGAGAAGACGTCACGTATTCAAATTGAGAACAACGAAAGAAATTGGGGGGGGGGAGCTGAGTGTCCCTTATTGCATTGTTCTGTCCAGCAGAATGCGGACGACTAACAGCCAGGGCAGCCAGACTGGCCAGCCTGCTGTTGGCACTAAAAATAGAAGCACGGGAGTCACAGGAGGGCACTCACAGCGTAGTACTGACAGCCGGCCTTCCTCCTGAACGCATAGCAGCCATCTGGGTCGTTCTCCTCTTCTTCCTCTGAGGAACCTGAATGGATCTATACAATAAAAACTATTTAAGTGAATGAAGAGCTTCGGACTTGAAGCACCTGACATAATTAGTATATTTCTAGCCAGGCGTGATTTTTAGAGTTGCTGCTCAACAGTCATTGCTGGCTGAGTGATTACAGCTTTCACCCTCTGTTCCTTGTTGGTTCGTGTTTAAAATTAGTGTCCATATGACAGTTGTACTGAAACCACGTCACAACAAAAGTTCAACTCACTCACATCTGAAATGAAAATCGTGTTACCTGCGAGAAGGGTTCTTCGTCTGAGCTGGGGAAATCATACTGGTTGAGGTCCTTGGGATTGAACACAGAGGGCCCAGAATGTTGAGGCGCTGACAGAGGAGGGATCTTGGGTTTCTTTTCATATTTCCTTTTGGTTCGTACTGCCTCGGTCTTCTCCGGCTGTGAAGAGGGGGTGGGTTAATGTTTATACTACAGTCTGCACCATCAAAACGGCATCTCAAGATGCTAAGCAGTACTGCTGGTGGTAGTCTGGTGTTGGTGGTCTATGCACAGCCGAAGAGTGTGTGTAGAAACAGCAGCGAGTAAAAAGAGGCATTGATATGCAGATGGCAGCATGTGCCAGATGCCCCTGCCTAGCCAGATGGCTGCCCCCCCCCCTCCTCAATCCACCCCATGCCACCGTTCACCCCAACTTCCCCAGTGGGACAACCCCTCCCTGTCTGAACAGACTCCAACTCTACTAGGATTAGTCAGATCCTATTCAGTCCTTAGACGTGGAGGACAAAGCAAACAGAGAGGCAGGGACTCTACAGTGAAGAAGTGCTGGGTCAAATCAATGGAAGACGTGTGGGTTAGAGGGATGAGGGAGGAGGGGGCACAGTTAAACCAAAAATGAGCGTCTGTAAACAAAAGGGAAAAGTCAACCAGCAGGTGGAGGAAAGGGGGGCAGAAAAAAGGGGAAACAGTCGTCTCCCTGCACGGCGGGGGGTTTGTTGGGACACTGAAGCTAATGAAGTTATAATGAGAAGAGGTGACACAGAGTTCACAGTAGTGCTGTGTAATGAAGTGCTACATTATCCAAACATATGGCAACTCTGCCTTACGTTAAATGTTTTGAGTTTGAAAGAGTCAGCACATACAGCATGTACCCCACTGCCTCACTGACCACGTTTACATGCACTAAATATTCAGTTTTTTTGCCATTATTCTGGAAAAGGACTATATTCCTACTAAGCTGTTTACATGGCTAATGACAATGTATAATCCTGTTTAATT
Source organism: Nannoperca australis (assembly GCA_036023655.1). Classification (NCBI taxonomy): domain Eukaryota; kingdom Metazoa; phylum Chordata; class Actinopteri; order Centrarchiformes; family Percichthyidae; genus Nannoperca; species Nannoperca australis. The sequence goes on from JAVQJD010104928.1 coordinate 10,325, forward strand.
ATACACATATTCCAAATGCGCTGTATACATGTCCAAAGAATGTTGCTAAAGCCTGGATAGATAATATTGGCACATCCGGCATCTTAATTGGAAAATGCTACATTCAGAATATCGCCTACTTCGGAATAGGCAGAAAATGAGTGTGCATGTAAACGCAGTCAATGACATAACTCTGATAACCAGATACTTAACTGTCAGTCTTTCGGCAGAGGGACACCTCTGAGCGTGGCAAGACCGATCATTCATACCTAGTTGCCGTTTAAATTGATGCTACTTTTCTTTCAATGTTTAATATGGAGTAAAGCATACTGCCCTGTACAGCTCCACACTTCAGCCATCATCAATATGTGATATTGACTCAAGTGAAGGACAAACGTGAAGTCAATAGCGTTGTCAGACACGTCTGCAGACATTCTGTTGCAACACCCACACTCATCAAGAGCCAGAAAGGATGGAAATCATTTCCCATTCTGCTCCTGACATAATTATGATGAAGCCAGTGTGCTGTAAATGTAGAGGACCTTACTTTCTTGTAGTCCTTCATGTCCAAGTGGTCCTGGTGTCTGTACTGGTTACTGTTGGACAGGGGAATGATGGGGATGGTGTAGACGGGCTTCACCAGAGCTCGCTGCGCAAGTGCCTCTGCCATCACCTCACTGCCAAGGTCTGGCATCGCATTTCTGATGGAAGAAGAGGAAAAAGGGTCGAGGAGTTGGTGCATATTTACAAATCAGCTGCAGAACAGACCTGGGGATTATTTTAGGGTTAAATTGAAGGTCTCAGTACTATCAGAACGTCTAACACTAAGGTAAATATCTAAAAAGGGACATGAGATATATATATATGAATAAATAAATAAATAAGGGTTAAGATATAGCTTTACATACATACAGAGTGGGTTGCTAACATTAAAGTACAATTGATTTATTAGAGAAATGGCAAATTCAAATTCTGACCTAAAAATGTAAATGTTTATTCATGGTTCTTTTAATCAACTCAAAGTAGTAAAGTTTCTCCGTGTCATGTAATTATAAACTGAACACCTTTTTTGTTTATTTCAGTTGGTTTGAGAACTACAACAATCTGAGCTCTGGGAAACTAATGGTTGTCATGTGTGTCAGAGTACACACTGAACAATTCATAGATTGGTCAGTAATTAAAGTCTTTAGTCGCAACGTTATCTTTATTTAAACTTCCCCCAAACATTTACCACAAAGTATGACATGTCAAGAAACCTGTGCATAGTGCATTGCAATTTATACTTCAATATGCAGCAACATGACTTCTAATTAAAGCTGTCACCACCAAGCAACCTCAATGTCAGAAAACAGAAGAGGCCCAAAACACACTACTGTCAGACCTTATCCACCACGCAGTACACCTGGGTCTCTCTACACCAGCATAATATCATGAAGTGGGCCGGAGAAGCCATCTTCTGAGAATAGAGTGGTCCAATCTGCGAGTGAGCACTGGCTTTGATGCGCAGGCAGAAACCAGGCCGGGATAACAAGAGGAAATTGAAATGTCACTACAAATCAAAAGCACTTCAAGGAGAAGGGTCCAATTTAAGCTCACACTGACAGCTACTTTCAGAGCAAATTCATTCCATTCAGATGTCATGTTTAGATGGATAGCAAAGGCTCCACTGGGGTGGAGGGAGAGAACACCAATTCAAAGAGAAGCTCGAAGAAAAATACATTAAAACTAAAACCAAATAATACTAGACATATTATACAGACATAGTGTACCTCCCACGAGCCTGGGGAAATGATTCCAGCAGACGCAGAGAAGTAAATGAGCTCATTTGCTCCTGACACTACTGAATCAACAGGGCAAACTCTGAACTGATAAAGCATGCAAAACAGTGTACACAACTGTGTCCCCAATTAACACGAGCAGCGGTCCCGAACTTCACAGAAAATATTGACTCTTTTATACCATGAATCTAGCAGACAAGCGTCCTAACGACTTCTACTTCAACTTAATGAGTAAACAAAAGCCTGATCAAAAATGTAGGTTAACCACATGAGCCATCCAAAACACCACGCGCAGTAAAGGTCTGACAGTACCTTTCTCGACTTTCGGGAGCTTAACGTTAAGTGTTTTAAAACCAGAGATCAGACAGACCGAAAGCAGAGCTGCTAAACACAATATTATCCAAACATATATCTGTTTGTGAACATCTGTCATCTATTCAGACAAGTAAAGCATGCATGCATCATACTCATCCCTTTGAAAAAGTCTCTTAACAGCAGCTTCTTGTCTAACAAGGTATTTGATGCAGTGAACACAACCCTAACAACCACTGCCAAACTCTCTGCGGGCCAATTTCATACACTGGTCTTTCCTACCTCTTCTCCACAATCTCCAGTGTGAGATGCAGCAGTTCCCTCTTGCTCTTCTCCCTCCTCTTGATCATCTCCAGGATGGTGACAGCTCGGCTCAGGTCCCTGCGCAGCTTCAGCATCTTCTCATACGACGCCTCGTCATTCTTTCGGTTCTGAAAAGAGAACAGTGATAATTAGAGACTCACTCACACTGACATTTTTCAGACATCAAGTTACTGGGCATTTAGATCGTTTTTAAAACTTTGATTTCAGGGTAATACTATTACTACTATCCAATGTACTAGTGCAACCTTTACATCAAAGCTGGGTTTAGGGCTTCGTGCACACCAGCAGGATACCTAAAGAACAGTATTACTGCTGTGTATTATCTGCTTCCTCAGAGATCAGAGGAACTAACACAGCACCTTTGCCCTTTAATTCCCCTACCACTAGGCCACCGAGAAGCCATCACTTGCATCCAACAGGTACAACGGCAGCTTTTTGTCTGCCTTAAATTCTTGTGCACAGATTCCTACCTTCCTGGTCTGCATCTTCTCCGTCCGTCGACGGAAGGCCACATAGGGGTCGCTGGTGCTAGAGCCGTCCCTCTTCTCCTGCTTGACGATGGGGATGAGGGAGCCCCCCTTGCAGGTTTTCCTCTTGCGGCTCCAGTAGTCGAACACCTCCTTGATCAGCTCGTCGTCCTCCTTCAGCAGCAGTTTGGCCTCCTGGAGACTGACGAGCTGCGGGACAACAGAAGGAGATACCCGGTATTGATGTGTTGCATGTATAATAACAGAGAGAGAGAAACCGGGTGTTTTAAACAGTCAAACACTACAAAACAAAGCTCTCTGGATTTCAGCAGTGTGCTGGAGTGGAGCAGTCACACCTCATGAACTCATACTTCTAAGTTTGACAGTTATATGGATTTCTGTACACTACTTATTAGTCAGAGATGTACTCCATGCAGAAGCTTGGAGTAGAAAATGCAGTAGCTTTCCATAACTGTTATACCAAGGTCTAAGGCACGTCTCAAATGACTAAATTAAATTAAAAAGGTAAGAATCAGGATTTTATTCTACAGAGTAAAGCACTTTCTGACTTAGTGAGGTTATTTATTCTGTGTGAAGCAAAGCCAGATGTGTGTTTGTACAAATACAAAGCAAACCAGTATTTCCCCCCCCCCAACACAGACTGACAAATACCTGCTGTCCGCTGCCTTTCTCCAGTCGGTCTATCATTTCTTCAAACTGCAGGGCTGTGATTTCCATTTTCTTCTTCAGCTTATTCACAAACGTCTCATCCTCTGAATCTAGGTCGTAGTCTGGCTGCTCCGTATCCAAACTGAAAGCTGTGAGATGGAGAAGAGTCGGTTACTCGAGAGATGGACACAGACGCATTAATTCAAAGGCATCGCTTTAAACAGACACAACATCACTTCTGTGAACGCTACTCGTGTAGGCTGCACTGTGTACAAACTTCACGACTTCTTATCAAACAATCACAACATTTTTCAGCATATTAAACATATTTCATTACTCAGCGAAAAACAAAGACACTTTTTACCTACAATTATTCAGAAAATCTGTAGCATGTGTTGAGTTACTAGTAGGTGTGTTTCAAGAGCAAACGTGATCTCCCGAGGTGAAATAAAACCATGTCGTGGATTTATAATACACTTGTTATCATTTGTATTTTGCAGCAGTATATTTCAGGCAAAGTCAATAAACACAAGCCACGGGGTATGAAATCCAGACGGCTTTATCGTCAGACAACTACTGTCAAAAATGTGGTCAAAAAACAAACACCATTTTATCATGACAAAGCACTGTGCTTGTTTCAATGAAGCACTGCTCCAGGACAAACACCAGTATCCAGACTGGGAACCTAACCAGCCACTTCCTCAGAAATATTGCCTATGGCGTGGTTTTTCTTTTTTTGCTCGACCTGTCAGGCCAGAATCTCCAGACAGTAACACACAATTATTCTAGTAAAATGGGGAAGTGCCTGCTGTTGTAATCCTTCAACTACTGTGACCACTGCACAAAGAAAAACCTGTTTAAAGTGCACTGTCACTATAAGAGCCCCACTATAATCAACACATTAACCTGTCAAAACCTGAAGCTTTTGGAAAGGTATGCAGCATTCCCCCTCTCTCTCACTCTCCCATATTTAAGCTGTCAGATAACAGAGCTGCAAAATGATGGTGAAAAAATCTTCCACAGTGGTCCCTCTGTTTTACATGTTGGTCATTTAAAAACTGTGCACTAATATACAGCACAGGAAGCTATAAAATAATTTTAGGCACCAGAAAACAAACCAAATTCACAGAGGCTGCAACCAATAGAGCGCAGCAGGCCATCCCAGACGTTAGCATTGCGCTAGCTCCCTCGACAAAAAGCCAATTGAATTTTTCCCGTTGATCTAAGATTACTGCAGAAAATAAACAGCGGCAAACAGACGTTTGTGATACTTACATGTTTTGCAGCGTGAATGCAATTGCCAGAAATAAAAAGCCAACATTGTAAACGATGTGAAAATTGTGTGAAATTGTAGGCAGATACAGCACCCGGTTGTAAACCTATCATTTCTTACTATGATTTCCTGCTGAGCCCTATTTTTTTTTATATCCCCCATGGAGACAGGGGGACATTTTCAAACATTTTCTGAAATCACACATCTGCTGTCAGACCCTCTAGGGACAACAAAGTAACACATGACGTGTGTCAAGGCATGTCCCTTTGCCACATGAAACATGCAACATTGACGTGTAGAATGATCCACATAAAGTAGAGATGTTTACTGTCCACACATAAAGCTTCTATATGAAAAGTCTATTAAATGTTTTCACACGTGATCCGACACAAATCAGGCAGTCGAACTGACCTCACGTTCACAATAAAAACCAACTGCTTCACAAAACCCAAACTCACATACACAAATCTCTCAATCAGCAGCATAAACCCTCTGACACCATCACACACACCTGGTGCATCCAAGTGGCAACAACTTCACCACGTGCTCACAGACCACTAACACAGCTAAGAGGATAATCCTGTTGCAGGCGACATGCTACTCACGCTGTATGTGAATAAGCTGCTTTGGCATCTTGAACTCCCCGGGGTAGAGGGACTCGTAGTGCGTGATGTTGCGCTCTGCCTCGGGGACAGGGATAACCATGTTGTCCCGCTTCTCGCCATATACCTGCTGCGCCGAGATGGCCCTCTGGAGATGGTGCTCCTGCAGGAGAGAAAGAAAACAGCTGTTTACAAGAGACTGTCTGCAATTTAAGGAGCTCTGTAGACTTGATTTTTTTCTTTCAGAAATCCTTTCCCTGATTTAGTTTAGTTTCTCCACCAGAGAAATGCTTACTCTAGCCAGGCAAAGTGAATTTATCAACCATAATTCATGGACATGCATCAACAAATGCGTAAACTGGTGTGAAATGGGATGGGAATACAAGTGAGACAGTTGTTTCATTAGGAGTTTAATACATTGGTTTCCAGATATCCAGAATAATTGAGCCCAGTCTCTTTCAGAGACGACTAACCACCACAAAATAACCAGATACTCACGATTACCAACTTTAAAGTACACGATGCCTATAAAAGTATAGGCCTGTGGGTCAATTAATGTGTTTTCTAGTATAGGTTCTTGAGGTCATTCCACATAAGCCTCAGCACAATCACAGGGAAATGATCTCACCTCAGGAGGAATTATGATCCCAAAGTCTCAGTAGACGAGCAGGCAAATATAAAACTAAAAGAACTAAACAAAAGAACTTGTCACAATGTCTGTTTATAGCTGCCCATTAAAATGAGTGCAAAACGTGATGGCAATTATCCAAAAACAAAGCATTTCAAAACAGGATAAGACTGCCACAGTCGCATATCCTCCTAAATCCTTTTCAATTTCTTTTACTGATTATCTTCCAATGCTTTTTTTCTGGCATTTCTTAGCTCTTCTTTTCAACCTTATCTCGAATAATTTGTCACAGTATGTTATGCCTATATATATATACATATATATACACTACCGTTCAAAAGTTTGGGGTCACCCAAACAATTTTGTGTTTTCCATGAAAAGTCACACTTATTCACCACCATACGTTGTGAAATGAATAGAAAATAGA
>JAVQJD010104932.1:0-10509 GCA_036023655.1 Nannoperca australis
CACCTGTCGACAGGTAACTCAGCAGCATGGACCCTCAGACAGGCAGACAAACAAACAGGCAGACAGACAGACAGGCAGACAGAGAGACAGACAGACAGAGAGACAGAGAGAGAGAGAGAGAGAGACAGAGAGACAGAGGGAGAGAGACAGAGAGACAGACAGACAGAAACAGAGAGAGAGACAGACAGACAGACAGAGGGAGAGAGACAGGGAGAGAGAGAGAGAGAGGCCTTCACAGGGTACACAGTATCAGTGTTGAGTCCCACATCACTCAGTAACACTTGCAGAACTGTGAATACTTCACTTACTGCAGCAGGCTGTCTCTATTAGACCATTATTACATTACATTATATTATATTATTTTATATTACAAACAATATGTATTTATTTATGTATATACTGTATATTCTTAACACTTGTACTCTGATATATTAGGATATGTACTGCTGTTACACTGTGTCTCCACATGTTAGTTGTCCCTGTCCTCTTGTGGTAATGATATCTGTGCAGGGACTCGCCTCAGTGATCTGAGAATGTGGACTGACCATGAAGGATTTACTGTGATCTGCAGACATGACAGAGCGGACTCAGACAAGGTGGAGGATTGGCAGCAGAGGCTTTATGTTGTTAATCAGTCTTACAAAAAAGCAATCAGCAGACAGATGTTTCCTCCTGCGTGGTCTCTGAGCGGCAGCTGGACGCTGTCTGACGACGGATTGAGAGCAGGACACCACCTGAGAGTTTGAGCCGGGATGTCCAGATAATCTGCAGGAGACGAGGACAGGAGAACATGCTCCACCGGGGGTTTACCTAAAGCAGCATCATCTGTACAACATGTAAGGTAAACCTCATGGCTGCTGGTGGGAACACTTCAGGTTTATCAGAATGGGACAGAGGCTGAGGCTGGACAGTCCTCTGGTCTGCTACAGTATCTGTGCATGGTAACAACGGTGACCTCAAAGCAAATTAACGGTCAGTGGTCATCCAACTACACGTCTGTTACATTCAAGCTGTTGTCTGACGAGTTCACCCATTGCTGATTCAGCTCCTTGCCAACAGGTAAATCTGTATTTAATCGTGCACTTACTCTCACTGCCAGAAGGGGGAGACAAAACTTCCACACATCAGTTTTAAGGTTAAGGGAAAGTAAGGGTTAAACATTTGGTTGTTAGTGTTAGGTAAATAAAACGTTCAGTTAAAGTTAAGCAGCTGATACGGGGTTAGGGTTAAGCAACCCAAACATGTTGTTCAGGTACAGGTAAAGTTCAGGTACCCAAACGTTCAGTTCAGGTACACGTAAAGTTCAGGTACAGGTAAAGTTTGGGGACTAAAGGTGATGTTAGGCTACAAAATTATTTGGTTATTGTGCAGGTAAACTTGGCCAATTAAAGCTTCTTGGTTCAGTTGAAGGTATGATTGTGGTTAGCCAATGGAAACACTGGGTTAGGTAAAGGTTTTGGTATGGAACTGAAATGTTCGGTTAAGGTGCAGGTTGGTGTTTCAGTTAAAGTTATGTGACTAAAACATCCAGTTAAATTTAGACAACTTAAGCATTTGGATGAAGTTTGGTGGAGGTTGTTTTGTTTATGGTTTCAGAAACGTATCTGAAAGCAGCTAAACTGAGTCAGGGTTAGCAGATGAAATGGTTAAAGGCCGTTAGGGTTGAGTAACTAAAACACTCTTAGGTGTGTTACAGGTTCACGTGGGGTCAGGGTTTTAGGTTCCAGGGGGTTACGAGACGGTTAAATTGGAATTAACATGAAGTACAACATCAGGACCTGAACTCTGGTGTCCTGGTCCATCCACACATCACTTCCTGGACTGAACTCCTGGACTCGTCTAATTAAAATGAATCCCTCTGATCCTGATCCTGATCCTGGACTCAGTTTCCACTACTACACCACTTTCTAATCTCTAAAAGAGATCCTGAATGGTGTTGATCCCACTTATTTGTTCCCAATGTTGAAATCAAATAAAACCAATAACTATCAACCAGTTGTGTCCCAGTGAGCTCTAAATAACTTCCTGTTACTGGAACTACATGAACATGAATACTCCTAACACCATCACCTGACCTCCACACTCACCTGCGCACCTGTTACCAGTCACCTCATCAGCCGCTTAGTGTATAAACACACCTGCCCTTCAGTCCTCGTTACCTACCAGAAGATGCTGTGTTCAGTGTCCTCTTCCTGCCCGAGTCCAGGTCCAGGTCCAGGTCCAGGGCTCCTGCTGTATGTTTTACCTGGGAGTTGAGTCCACACATTGACACCTAAAACTCTTGAGTATCTTCTGTATTTTAAATGAGATCACATAAAAACAGAGTCAACAGCACCATTAGTTTAACTTAGAGTAACAAAAACTAACGTTAGCATGATAACATTACACCGTTTATAGTTAGCATGCAAACATGCTAATCTAACATGGCGAGTCACATGACCCCCGCTTTGAGTCTCATTGAGCATGTTTTTGTCAAGTTTTCTGGTTTCTGGACATTTGAACAAATGTCACGTCTCCCAGTTGCCTTTTCTGGATCTTCGTCAGTCCTCATGAAGTGCTAGGCTGTATGAAACATCCAGACCACTGATCTGATGTCAGTTTAGTTTGACTTCAGTGGAGTTTCAGTATCAGAAACACATGAGCTGACCTAACAGCCTGCTAACAGAAACGTGGAGGTTTTGCTAAAGTGGAGGTGAGCGGCAGCATTACTGACATTTCCTTGAAATTGGATAATTGCTGGCTGCCATGAGCGAAGCATTCAGACGAGCCCACACAGTTTGGCTTCCACTTGTTTTCTCTCCTCTGCTCAAGTTGAAATTATAGGTTGTCAGCTGTGCGTTCCTCGCTGTAATTTTGTGCCTCTCTCTGAAGACGAGTGTAATTTTGGAGCGCATTGACTGTGAGCCAGTGAATGCTGGTTGTATTGTTGATATGTGATGAGGAGACACGTCGGTTGGTTTAATACACAGAAGAGAGATTGTTACAGCAAATTGAACATTTTCAAACTCTTCTGTTCATGTTACAGTTGGGGTCTGCAGCGAGAACTCAACTGACCTCAGATCATGGCACGACATCATTTGTCATCTTTGATTCACAGAATTAAAATGTTACTGTGATGAAGAATATGCAGCTGGAGAGAGAAGTTCCAGAGTTTCCACAGTTTAAAGTCCAAGTTTTCTTTTTGTCTACAAAGATGTCAAACTAGAGAGACCACAGTAGGAAAGTGACAGTTCAGCCAAAAGAGATCAAGAGAGAACGAGGAAGAAGCTGGTTTCCACCTCCGCGTGTCTCCAGGTGCCTCCAGGTGTCTCTAGCTTTCAGTGCCTCAGAAGGAGCTGTGGGATGAATGTCCTCGAGTGAAGTCACTTGAGTTTGAAGATGAACAGTGTGTTGGTGTGGAGTTGGAAAGAAGTGAGCTGATAGACCTCTGCTGCTTTAGCTGCTGCTAGATTAGTTTAACCCATCAGTACCATGAAACCTGAGACCAGCACCAGGTCAGAACAGGTTCTGGGTTGTGGTTACAGTCTGAGTTGGTGAGAGATTTACATAGCGTGATTTAGTGTGTAATGGCGTATTTACGTTGTGTATTCATCATGAAGTGATTCGGTCCTGATCTGCCCTCCAGAGGAGAAATCCTCCATGTCTACACGCTGGATCCACAGCTTGTGGACGCAAATATATTACAGACTCAAATATATGGACAAAACTAACGTTGAGATGCAAGGACCTGCAGCCTGCAGGGGGCGCTAACAGGGTTTATCTTCAAGTTTAAAAGAAGTGGTTTTCCTGCTGTGATGCTGTGAATGAGCCTCAGCTGGATCTTTATCAATCTTCAGTTCTTCAGAACAGAGCAAATCCACATCAGTCCACGTTCCCACTTGTGAAAAACATAACTCATATATAAACAGCACAAAACTCCCTACAGTGAGTCCAGGTCTCAGAGCCAAACCACAGACTGGATGCAGGGCCAGATCCAGATCTAGACCTGGTCCAGGGCTCTGCGGTCTGCAACCATGTGGGTCAGAATCAACAGAGAGAGGCGGCAGCCAAAATAACAGATTTCAAGGTGTTTGCTGTGTGATCACTATTTGTTAACTGTAATTGTGTAAATTTACTAGCTAATAATGTAGTGTGTTTGATAGTGGTGTTGATAGAACCAGAAAACCTGCCGTTGTTCCGACTTCGGGGTGTTCAGACATTATTAGACTTTAGCCCCACTGCTAACTCATCACCGGCTAGCTCAGTCGGTAGAGCATGAATCTCTTAATCCCAGGGTCGTGAGTTCGGCTTTGGATAAAAGCGTCTACTAAATGCCTAAATGTAAAATGTAATCTTAAACTAGATGTGCAACCAGACACTATCAAACTGTATCATTGCTCATGATGATGGAGTGATAGATGCTTTCAGTGATGGAGGTTTTGTCTCCAGGTTTTTGGCTTTTCTATAGCAGCATTTCTTCCTAGAAATGAAGCTAGCTTCATAGCTTGTTGGCTAGTAGTGTAGTTTGCCTATCGCTTGTTAGCTCACTAACTTATAAGGTGTTTAGCTAGAAAGTCACTAGCTAGCTGGTAATTAATGAGCCTGATCTTGCTAACTCAATAGGTAATAATGAAACAAAAAAGCTAGATGCTATTTAGCATGCTCTTCCACCTGCTAGTAATGTAGTTAGCTTGATTTGTAGCTTTTATCCTAGTGTTGTACAGGTTTATTATAACATGTCTATCAGTACAGCTTTCAGTTTTGCTTTTAATAATAAAAACACACTAATTGATCACTTTTAATTCATTTAGCTTTTTTGAATTCTTGAATCATCTTCAATGTTTTTGGTTTCTTGTCTCTGCTGCCGGTACAAACAAATCTCTGGATGATTTTCTGTCTGGTTTCTTCACATCTGCATGTCCAGCTGTTTCAAACCTGACAGACTATATTTAAAGCTTTGTATTCACATTCAGCTCTGCACTGTTTGCTGTCTACATGCTTATTTTTACAAGCATTTATCTGATGTTATTTTGGTCAATTAAAGAAGTGTTGAAGAGAAACTCCTGATGCTGAGCTAATTTGCAGACACCAACAGAAATGTAAAACAGAGGAGTCGGTGGAGTGGAACAGATCTAATTGGAATATATGAATGTTTGTTGTTCAGTAGTGGATTTACTTGGTCTCAGAGGTCACATGCTGCATGTTGCACTTTTACACTTTGTTTATCCTCAAATTAATTCTGGTCAGTTGGAGTTCAAACCTGAATCGTGAGCGTCAGATATTCATCACAGAGGGTTGTTTCATTAAATATGGATGAAACATGATGTCTGTTTTCTGTCACAACACATTAAATGAATGGATCTGCTGCGTGTCTATCACACATTTTCTTAACTTCATTTGTTTTCATGTTTGCCAACGATTAGACAGACACGATGTTGGTTTTTGTTGTTTTGTTGAATGGAGTTCATGACATTAATGGAAATGAAGTTGTATTTGAAGTGGAAGCAGTAAAAGAAGCTGAAGTGGCAGTTAAAGCAGAGAGCACTGAAAGGACTTGAAGCACTGAGTTAAGACAGAAGTATCAGTTCAACACTTGAGAGCTGAAAGCAGTTAAGATCTTAATGATTCATTGAGCTGTTGAAGTCCTGAAAGAACACCAGTTAAATTGTTAAAAAGTTAAAGTTTTCTTTGGTGCGTTCAAGTGTAAAATAACTTTTCATGTGTTGTTGTAACAAACAATGGAAAAGATGTTCTAAGCTATGACTCCAACAAAAGACACCTACTACAGTTGTTTGTCATTTCTATATATAGAGAGAAAGTATATACATATAAATGTCAAAAACAAACAAGAAAAGCATCAGCTGTGTTGTTTATGAATGTTATTATGTCGTATATTATAGCTGCTGCTGGCTCGGCTCCATCTTCCACTCTGTGTGGGTCAGACTGAAGATGTGTGGAAACACTGAACTCCCTCAGAGACATTAACTCTACAGCTCCTCTAACAATAATAACAGAGGTGACACTCTGAATTTACACTTTTTTGCGTCTGTTAAATGTGTCTCTTGGCTCTGAAGTCCGCCAAGCCGTCACCGAGCTCTCAGAGGAAAAAATAAAAAGACGATCAAACTCTTGTCCAGGTTTGAGATTTTCTCTCTTTCGCTGGTCGATTCTTCTGAGACTTGTAAAATGTTTTCCCACAAGGTTTGTGCCAACTTGTTCCAGCTGAAAAACATCTGGAATATGGAGGTTCTGCAGTTCTACTGTAACAGTAAACACTAGAACATGGACAGGGTGTGTGTACATGTAAAGCTTAAAATATAAGGTTGTACCCGAAGTGGATGCACTGAAATAAGTTGAAGTGTAATGTCTTGTGTGTAATTAGACTGACACAATGTCACTTCAACGTTCAAGTATATCCTCGAGCTGGTATTTGTCGTTAGATTATGAGCTTCCTGTCCTGTCCCCACTCTCGAGCCTTTTTCTCTTCTGTGAACAGATTTAGTTTTTAACATTTTCTTCAGCTTTTAATAAACTTCAGATTCCTCCACAAACAAAATGTAAAGTGAGAAGACAAATACATCATTTAATTCCCACAGTTTCATGCAGCAGCCGCTCAGTGTGATTCCAAACTTCTATCAGAAAAACACACATTTTATCAGACGTTTATTCAAAATACATTTAGATTTGAACCATCCACAGCTTCACTATCTGTACGGATGTCTGAACATCTTTAGCTGTTCTAACAAGTTAATGAAGGAGTTTCCCAGCCGGTTCTTATATGAGGAACAAGTAGTATGACTCGACTTTATTCACTGTATGAAAGTGAATCACAGGTTCAACTGTCGGCACACATACAAGCAACATGTTGTCACTGATGGTGAAACAGGTAAATATTAAGAGTCTGTAGATCCCAGCAGCAGATGCATATGGATACAGTATGAAGAGAAATTATTTTGGCTCATTAAGCAACGTTAGATGTTTCTGTGGGTGAGAAACGTCCTCAGAGACACAAACATGTTGTTGTGTCCTCAGTAGGACACTTCCTGTTTCTTTCTCTCCTCATGCTGATTGTTTCTCAGACCGACACAAAGATCTTTGAAAAGAAAAACCATAAATTGAAATATAATGAGCGGTTGGGCTTCTGATCAGAAACAATGACGGCTACAGTCGGACTGCTGTGTCAACTCTGAGACGCCATGGCAACCCTCTCTGACAGGAAGTTTATTTTCTCAGGCCTTTAGGAATATTAATAACCATTGAGTCGCGGCTGCCAAGTTCCTCTGGCCGGGGTTCAAACCCACGCAGCGATCGGGACACACAGTCAGGATGTAATGTAAGCAGCAGATAAACTGCTGCTGCTGTTTGTGCTGCGGATCATAATTAGCTGTCGGTTAAACAGTTTGATGATAATAGTTGTTGATGGCAGCAAGAAACGAGCCCGGAGCTGCTGACAAGTAGCCAGCCGATGGCTTTCACTCAATGGGCCTCTTCAATAACCTCATACATCAGGTTCTGCTGTAAACCTGAACAAACAGGTCCCCCAGAGTCCTTCGTAGTCCCCCAACTGTAACAGCTCATGTTTCATCGTGTTTAATAGATTTAAACTCTTTTTTTATTTATTTTGTATTTCCAAAAATGTCTTAACAATCCACAAATGTCCCCTTGTTCCTAAATGTCCTCATTCATGACCTATAAGCTGACAAAGACAGAAGGACAGGAACAATTCACTTTTATTTATATATCATGTTATCTCAGCAGAACCAGAACCAGGCTCTGGGTGTGCGGTCATCTGTCTCGACCGGTTGGGTTGAGAGAGACACTCCTTTATATCCACGTCACTTCAGGTATCGTGTGTCTGTAATCTGAGTTAATGCGTCGCTGCAGAAACGTTTGCTCAACATTTTCTTAGCTCCTCCGAGACTTTGCAGACAGAAATAAATATGGCGCTTCATCTCGTGTGTGTAAGCAGCGTTTCCGTGAGTCTGACGGCAGTTTTTAATCTCATTCTGCTGCTCTTAATGTGAGAATGATGAGGTGAGTCGCTGCCTGCTGGGTCTCTGAAGAGAAACCTGTTTTTATTTGAAAAGCCAGTAATCAAGTTCATTTAACAAGGTTTCCGTTAATTAAAAGCAGCTCGCTCAGGTGCTCTGCAGACGTTCGCTCCAGAACCTGGCAAAGAGTCTCAGAGAATAAACATGACAAAGATGAGTGAAGTCTGTCGTTAATTCAGTTACTTTTATTTCTATTTCTACAACAAATATACTCATTCCCTGTGTGAGTCCAACAAGATGCATTGTTGCACATATCTGTATCATTACATCACAAACCCTAAATATTCTGGCCCTAAGTAGTGTCTGCAGGCAACATCCAACAACTAGAGGTCTATGTGGCCTGAGAGGCAAAACCCAGGGCCAAACATATCCAAACTATGAACATAACATAAAGACAAACCTGAAACTGAAACCTAAAAGACTTTCACCACCAGCCCATCGAACAACTGTTGTAGCAATGTTAAGATAAATAGAGATGTTTATTTACAGCAGCAGCTAGCTAGCTTAATTCAGAATGATCTAACTGGATAACTGTGCTAGCAGCTGTTGAGCTAGCTCTCTTGGTTTAAAGCCCTGAGAAACAAATCTGGTTTCAAAGGCTGGCACCACCACATGCAGATGGATGGAGTCAGAAAGAGGTGAAAACAGAGACAAGGAGGAAATTAAATAATAAAACAGGTTGTGGGCAGACAGCGAGATGCCAGCCGCCTGCTCCCATAATGCATCAGGGCAGAGAGAGAGTCCAGCAGGTAGAGTTTGTGTCCAATCAGAAATGTGATGTGAACATCTGATTCATTCTGCTGAACTGTCACAGTTCAATAATCATGAGACTCAACAGAGTGTCACACTGTTGGCTGCTGTTATCTGATCACCATTTAACACGGACACTCATCTAACGTTGGTTTTAAATTCTGAAAAATTAAGCTTCAGCAGAAAGCTAAAAACGTAGATTAAATAACTAAAACATAAACATAAGAACACCAAACTTTAGGTGAAAACGAGAGTTCTGGTGCAACTTGATTCGAACATATACTAAAATACTATAAATATGATCATGATTGTAAAAATACACAATAAAAAGTGTGTCGTGCAGTTAAACTCTGGGTGGTCTCTTTGTTCTTCTTTGTGGGAGTAAACGAGTTGTTTTATGATTCCTGCCGCAGCTCCTCTCAATCTGATTATCTCAGAAAACATGGAGCACAGCAGCAGCTTGTGTCCATGATTATATCAATGCTAACAAGAGCTTATTAAATTGATATGATCGGCTCCATGGAGGCGCTCCTCCTCCTCTGTGGTCACTGACGGGAGTTTCCACTGAAAGGAAGGGAAGTGTCATGTGAGGCTCAGGTGAACATCATGACCACGTCCTGTCACACCTCAACAACCTCATCTTTTCTTATGTTTTATAATTTATCTTGTTGTTTTTTACTTTAACGTGTGTTTAGAAAGGTAATAAAGATTACTGATATTATTTTTAGTGAAATAAAAGACATGACTCGGTTAATCATAATTTTATATTATATTTATATTATAATAAATATCAAAATGAAGTAAAGTAGCACTTTCAGTGACTTGTTAACTGGTCACTTACTTTGACTACGCAGTGATTTTAGCTGCAGCATTTTAATATATTCTCACAATGTGTGATATTTGATGAAATAGTTTCCAGTCAATTAAATAAAATAAGAATATATATGACCTATTTATATATCTACTGTAAACAACAAGAAATACATTCCAGCATCCAGTAAAACTTTATCATGTTATTACATCACCAATAGTGAGTACACAGTTGTTGCACTGAGTGCTGAATCAATATCTGTACACTGCAATATTCTCACACTATATGGTTTAAATATCTATATATATATCTCTATCTATATATCTATATCTATCTCTATATATATCAATATACACACAGTGAGTATGTAAAGTATTCAGACCCCTTTAAATTTTTCACTCTTCGTTTTATTGCAGCCATTTGCTAAAATTGAAAAAAAAGTTCATTTTATTCCTCATTAATGTCACTCAGCGCCTCGTCTTGACAGAAATTTTTCCTAATTTAAAAAAAAAGAAAAGCTGAACTATCACATGGTCATAAGTATTCAGACCCTTTGCTCAGTGTTGAGTAGAAGCAGCCTTTTGAGCTCGTACAGCCATGAGTCTTCTTGGGAATGATGCAACAGGTTCTTCACACCTGGATTTGGATCCTCTGCTGTTCTTCCTTGCAGATCCTCTCCAGTTCCGTCAGGTTGGATGGTGAACGTTGGTGGACGCCATTTCCAGGTCTCTCCAGAGATGCTCTGTTGGGTTTAGGGCAGGGCTCTGGCTGGGCCAGTCAAGAATGGTCCCAGAGTTTTTCCGAAGCCACTCCTTTGTTATTTTAGCTGTGTGCTTAGGGTCATCGTCTTTTGTAGAAGGTGAACCTTCGGCCCAGTCTGAGGTCCTGAGCACTCTGGAAGAGGTTTTCTTCCAGGAT
>JAVQJD010104934.1:0-22241 GCA_036023655.1 Nannoperca australis
ATACCTGCGCTGAATGATGAGGACGGAGGTTTTCCAGGTAAGATACTGCTTGCGCTCGCAGCGTGCTCTGTAAGCTCTCTGGATAACACTGGCAGCATGATGCCTTTGTTTGATGATTCGTCTGGATCTCGCTCCACGGAAGGCAGCTTGTAAGGCAACAGCAGCACTTCTCTTGGCTCGCAGGGCGTGCACCTCCTCTCTCATTTTCTTGTTGGCTCTGTAACGTGCTTGCAATACATTCACAGCCCAGTGGAGCCTCTTGTAGTAGGTTCTCTGCTGGTACCTTCGGAAGTGAGACTGGATCATTAGAGCTGCAGTTTGCTGGATACGCAGCTGCTTCCTGGCCTCACATCCTCTGTGGGCTGCCTGCAGACAAATGACTGCCCCGCGCTTCGACAGATAGTTCACACGGTCTTCTCTTGCCAGGGTCACTGCTCTGTACCTCTGCTGACAAACCAGAGCTGCTGCCTTGATAGCTAGGAACCTATTCCTATCCCGAATGCAGAGAAACTTTCTCTGAATGACTGTCGCAGCTCGATGCATTTCCGCAATCCTCCTCCTGGCCCTGTGGCCACGATATGCTGCCTGCATGACTACAGCTGCGGATTTCATTGTTCTGTACCTCTGCATCTGTTGATCCCTGAGCATTTTGGCCCTGTAGTGTTCCTGAATAATGATGGCAGCACACTTGGCGGCAAGATAAGCCATACGCATTGTGTGCATCCTGAACTGAGCCTGGATTGCTCTGGCAGCGCTGTGCCTCTTCTTTAGGTCTTCTCTGGCTCTGAATCCCCGGTAGAAAGCTTGTATCTGTGTGGCGGCCTGCTTTAGCTCTCTGTATTCGTTTTTCTGTGCCTTGCCGACCTGAACAGCTCTGTATCGGCTTTGGACGATAATCGCTGCACTCTGTAGGAGAAAATATCGCTTCCTACATAAAAACATCTTAACTGAAGCCTGAATGACAGTCGCTGCCTGGTGCTTTGTGTTCAGCTCGGTCCTCACTCTCATGCCTCTGAATCCAGCTTGGAGAGTAACACAGGCTTCTCTCATGTGTAGGTATGTGGTCCTCATCTCCTTTCCAGCCACACGAGCTCTGTAGTGACGCTGGATGACGACAGCAGCGGCCTTCTGGGACCTGTACTCCGCCTGGGCTTTGTGCCGACGGTAGTGAGCCTGTATCAGTGTCGCACACCGATGCCGCTTCTCCATCCTCTTCCTGTCAGCTCTGCCTCTCCAGTTAGCTTGCATTGTGAGCGCAGCGTTTCTAAGAGCTTCATAATCCTTCTTTGTCTTACGGGCCAAAATTGTGGCTCTGTACTTTTGCTGTATCGCAGCTGCAGCTTTTCCCAAGAGAAGGCAGCGCCTTTGGGCAGCGTACTTCCTGAAAGCTGCCTGGATCACTGTCGCTGCCTTGTGTCGTCTTTTCAGGGACTCCCGAGCCACTTTTCCACGGTGAGCTGCCTGTATGGTAATGGCAGCACATCTTATCCTCACAAACATTTGCCTTTCCACGTTTCTTTCCACAGAGGCCCTGAACCGACGCTGGATTATGACGGCAGCACGTCTCAGCTTGGCCACCTGTTTTCTGGCAGCGTGCCCTCTGAAGGCACTCTGAATGACAACAGCCGAGTGGTGCTGCAGCTTCAGCGTCTGAAAGCAGCGCCTCTGTGCGTGACCTCTGTATCGGGCTTGAATGAGCACAGTGCTTGTCTTGATCTTTCGGTATTGGTGGAGACACGTCTGCATTCTGTACCAACACTGAATCTTTACAGCGGCAGCAGTTTTTTCTGCCATTTTGTCCTCGTACCATTTCTTAAACACAGCTTGTATCACTTCGGCAGCACAGTTTTCCTTTTGTGTTTTCTGGGTTTTCCATCTCCTGTACCCTCTCTGGATTTTCACCACTGCCGTTCTGAGGGAGAGGTAATGTTCCCGCTCTTCTCGTGCAAGAGCCGTTGCCTGCCAGTGCTTCTGAATGACTGCCGCCGCCCAGCAGATTCTTCCATAAGCAGAGGCTGCCCTCCTCATCCGCCATTGTGCTTGGACAACAATGGCGTAGTACCTGAGGCGCTGGTAAGCCCTCATGGTTGAAAACGTCCTCCATTGAGCCTGTAGGGACAAGATAAGAACCATCTACCATCAAACTGTGAGGGTTATCAATTTTCAAACAAAGTGGACAAAAAAGCTAAATCACAAATGAAAAAAGAAAAAAAAAGGAAACTGCAACCGTAATGCCTGAGGGCAGAAAACGATTCTCTTTTTTCGAAGGTAACGTGATATTTGTATATTTCCTCAACCTCGTGTTTATATTGTGTTAGTAGCACCCGTCATTCTCACGTATGTAATTACCACCTACCTGGATGACAGTCGCTGCTTCGTGCTGCAGAGCCCGCTGTTCAGCCTCTTTTTTCAGCCTCAGCCTGTTGCGGGCCACGTAACCCCTCCAGACGGACTGGATGATAACGGCAGATTGATTCTGCCTCTTGGCTCTGCGCCGCCGAAGAAAACGTCTCACAACCCCCTGGATTTTCTCAGCAGCCATGTTTCTTTCCTGTAACCAAACAAAAATCGAGAAACAAGATAAGTGTATTATTGTTAATCCATCACAATGTCGCCCATATTATCTTCTTTATTAAACTCCACAAGAGGTCCAATGTAACTTCTCTGAATATCAGTGCATCAAAATCTTTCACTGAAACAGGAGTTTTTCGTCTTCAGACGCCACTTGGGCAGTTGAAACATCATGAACTTATAATCAGCTACCTGCTGCAGCCTGTGAGAGCAGGCTGTGGGCCAGACGGCTGAAACTCAATATAAAGCCACATTAAGCCGAGGTGAGCTGCAGACTCTGCTGATAAATCTCTAAGTTCGCCAGTTCAGGCGACCGGTCAGGTTGTCATTTAAAACGTTGTCGTACATGGACTCATTTTCAGGTTTGTGGTTTAGCTTTATAAGTGTTAATTTCAAGGTACCTAAACCAAAACATTTCCCGACTCTCAAATCCTTTAAATACTATTAACACCAAATATGTCAACAGGATTGTTTCATTTTAAATTTTAAAAGTGGAGAGAAACACCAGATTATGTTGGAAATCAAGCACGGTTCAAGGAGTATGTTCGAATCCATACTATTGCACTGCATTCTTTTACTTTTTCTGCACTAAAAAGTGTCTCTGTGATATTTAACTAAATAAATTATATAACAGCAGCGAGCAAACGTGACCAGCCCAGAAATCACTGGCACACTTGAGGTTTTACTGCAACCAGAACGTGGTCAGCAAATCAAACCTAGCATTAAAACCGAACATAAAAGAAAAGAAAGCAGGACACCTGAAACAGCAATGCACTGTACTCTGTGACTCTATCCAGGCACGGAGGAATAAAGTGTCTCGCCCACGACGAGTTGGATTTGAGAAAATTAAATTGGGATAAAAACGCCCGTCGCCTTGCAGCTGTGCCGAACGTTGAACCCACCTTGTAGAGCTGCAGGTCTGTCTTCAGCCTGTATTTCCTCCAGGCGCCCTGAATGATCCGGGCGGCTCTGGTTTCGTTCCGCAGGTCCAGAAGACGAGCGCACAAGAAGGACAGGTAAGACATCACAACCTGAAAGAAACAGATGTGGATGAAGGAAGCGGTGTAAGCACCTCCCGCTGACCTCGACCCCAACTTTTACACATCTTGGGGTTGTTTTAATATACATTGTTTATCTTTGTGGATGTAGTTAAACATATTTAATTATGGATTTAGTCTAAACCCTGATTACTCTATCCTTTCCAAATATTGAGTGAACTTTTCATAACAAATACAGATATTTAAGTAAACTTCTAGCACTTTCGAGGTACCTAAACCAAGCATCATTACATTTAAATAGTTACTCTAAATGCCAGGAGACAACAAACAAATGTGTTTCATTTACCTAAGTGATTGTGTAGATAAAGAAACATCAGATTACGCTGAAAATTAAGCATTTTTCAAGGAATATATTCAAATTCAAGCATATCCCTAACAGTTAAAATGTAACATTTTCCAAACTTTCAGGACTTTGTACAAACCCTGTATATACCGTTATAACATGTTGAGGCAATAGCACAAGTGAGGTGTTCACTCCCTGACTGTGGGTGGAGAAAACCTCCGGTCTGGTCTCACCTTCTCATTGGGGATGGTGTTGGACATGTCGGAGGGGTTGATCATGGCAGGAACTCCGCCCAGGAAAGAGACCGCCGTGTTGACCAGTCTGAAGTTGTTTCTCTCGTTCTCCAGTAGCTCTTTAAATTCCACTGACGGAGAATCTGGGCCTGTTCACAAAAACAACATTACAAGTCAATTACTGTCTCTCCAACCTCTTCACGATCTCCTTTCAAAGTCATACATACAAGTTTGCAAACAAAACTTTTGACTTTGAGACAATTTCTGTAAAATTGTGGACTTTTTACACTTTAAAACAAGCAGAAAAGGTGAAAAACATTTTGCATGCCAGTAGAACTGTATTCTTTTTTTACTTTTCAATGAATTTCCAAAGCAAAGTCTGTACTTTCATAACTTGGAAAACCCTCCTCATTAATGTTTGTTTCCAATAAAGGTGTGTTTACAGTAGATGAAGCCAGCGAATGTGTTTCAACATGTTGGGCAACACTTTCTGGTTTATTCCTGCGTCAGCATTTACAGATTTCCCCGAATGTCTTGTTTTTTCACCCCGAACGCCTCAGACGTTTCATCAGATTCCTGGTTTCCCACGCACTAATGCACCACAAATGCCTGTGTGATGTGCAAGTGAGGCATAAACACCCACTCAGAACAGACAACTGCACCAAAGACACAGCGGACAAGTACCGTTGAGGCCCGTCGGCAAGGAGTCGAAGGAGTTGTCAGAGTCGCTCGCTGAGCAGTTGAGCTCCAGGCGGCCCCTCGGTGAGCACTCCACAGTCTGAGTGGTGCTGTGACTGACAGCCTCCTCTGGCAGGAGACTCGGGTGGTAGTGGTGGATAAGGTAGCAGAGGACGCGGCCATCCGAGAACGTCACTGTGAAGTTCTCCACCTGCACCGACAGACAGACAGACAGACAGACAGACAGACGACACACTTCAGTTAGCGCCTTCTCAAAGGAGGACTTGTGAGACTGTGACAGTCATTTCGGGCTGTGAAAGAAGCTCGACGACCGTGAAACTATTATTAGTTTTGCTGAGTTTAGATAGAAGTGAAACGTTCCAGTGAATGTGAGGTAGTGACAGAACATCAGTCCCTTCACGATAATTGTTCTCTTGTGAAATACCTGCAGCCTAATCACGTGAAACTAAAGCCTTCACACTCACCTTCAGATTGTAGAAGTCGCACACGGCTCGGACCCAGTCCATCAGCAGGGTAATCTTGGTGCTGCGGTGCTCATACGCCACCCTGGTCTTCGCGGGACTCGGCTGAAGGCCCCGATCGGCCCTCAGAGACGCCAGCCTCCGTTTGGTCCTCGAGGTTCTCTTCAGGAAGCCGATTTCCTCCCTCAGCTGACCCTCGTCCAAAATCACCTCCACCTTCACAGATTGTTAGATAATATGATCACATCAGGCAACTCTTTCCACATTTCAGGATTTAAAAAAGGAAAGAAAAAGAATGTCTTCAATTTTGTGAAAGAAAGTCAGATACACACATGAAACGCGAAGATGATTTTCCACAAGAGGCTCAGTGTCTTCTCTCTGTGTCCGTCTACAATGTCTCTGGAATCAATGGCGGAGCCTGAAAATAAGAGACGGCGTGCTTTAACACATTTTAACCCCATCAGTTAGAAGCGTTAAAGATTCTCTCATCTTCTCAGACATGACGACGTTAATGTTTTGTAAATTGAATATTACTTTGGATTTGCACACATGACAGGGAATTTGTTCAAACAGTTGCTGGTTCCACCTCATCAATATCTGACAGTACATTTTACACATTTGGTTTGACAAAAGATATTTGAAAACATCGTCTTGGGCTTTGAGAATCAGTTTTGGGAGCTTTTCACCACCAGCAATAATAATAATTCGACAGATTGGTTGATTAAATGTTTAGGCATTTAAAGGCAGCTAAAAACTGAAGCCACTTGATTCTCACACACACACACACACACACACACACACACACACACACACAAGCAGCTTGCAATCAAATCCCAAAAGGTGTGCAGTGAATGTGCAGGTGTGAAAGACGTAGTAAATGATTTATGTCCGCGCGTGTCCCACAGAAAACTTCACACGGGAACTTATGGCACTGGGCGTCTCCCCACTCAGGAGAAAACTGATAACTACCGTGTTCATCCGTGAGGTCGACCCCTTTGCTTTTGATCACTTGCAAAGCCATGTCGACGTTGTGGACCTTCTGCAGGCGGCTGATGGCTGGCAGGCGCAGCTTGGCCGACAAACTCCAGTCCTGGACGAGGAGCTCCATCACACGCCTGGAAGCAAGCCCCACATGAAGAAACGCACTTTATAATGATGCTGGACACCAATGTAGTTCTGACACATCAGGGATTATTTATGACAGGTTTCCAATTTGATTTCATGTTTAAAAACTGTCCACAGCTGCACGGCCCAGAATCCATGACCGCAACAAACACTTCAGCCTGCAGACACGCAGTGTCGCACAAACAGACCCTCGTGATTCTTTTCAGGCTAAATTGCTTTGTGAAGCGCCTCCACACTTAATCCTGCTAAACCCAGGGACAGACCCATGGAGAAGGACTCTAAAGTAAGTTAAAGAGTACGTCTAAGTCACTGGAGAAGTATCTGCTGGGTCCTGGCGATTACATTTTTCAACTTGTATTTTTGTGCATTACTGGAAGGAAACTAAAACGTTAACAAATAAAAACATCAGAGAGCATCGGCAGCGCAGTAAATCCCCGGTCTGAAGCGGCTCTGCTGAACACCAAATCCCTCCCAGCTGCAGGGAAACCGCCGGGTAGCCGAGCCTGACCTCGGAGAAAAGCCAAGTATCCCGACGGGGATCAGAGCGGCACATTGAAATTCACGACGGCTCACTCACACTAGACGGACGCCACATTTCAGGTCAACTGCCAAATTCTTCACAGCAAAGTTGAACTCGTCCAGGGGCGTCTGAACGTGGGAGACGGGTAAGCCGAGGTAGCCGAGGTGCCTCGGGAGGATCCCCTCTCCGCTCAGGAAGTCCCTGGAGAAGGCCAGGAGCAGGTCTTTACTGGTCTGCAAACAAAAACAAGCACACAGCAACGCAGAGGTTAATACAGTCCACAAAGGTCTAACGAGAGGATCTGAGCTATATGAGAAACTGATGACAAATCAACATTCAACTAAATTTACAAAAGAAAAAGGGGAGTGAGGGTGGAACTCTTCCTTCCTGGCTTCATGGTACAAAGACAACATACTAAACATTGTTAATAGCTAGTAAACAAAGCGCTGCCCGGTCATTAACACTGCATCACGCTGACACAGAACACACGCTGGCCACAGTGAAAACTTCATTTTCATCTGAACCCAATTCCTCTGTTTATCTGACTTTCATAGCTTTTATCTGAATTATTTACTAAAAATAAGCCTAATTTCACTCTTAATTTTAGAATAAACAGCATCAGGTCTCAGATCTGAGGTAAGATACAAATTCCTAAATGTTGTAAAAGACAAATGCAAAGTCATTCACCAAATATGTGATTTGATTTATTTGACATGGCTGTACCTTCGGCCTGGAAAGAGTTAGCGACTGACTGTTTTTGTATGTGTTTAATCTTTGCTGTTGACACGAGACGGCCTACCTTGAACTCTGCGTCCAAGCAGAACAGGCAGGGGTTGTGCTCGATGAGCCGGGACTCTTTGGCTTTGTCCAGGAAGCACACGAGCAGGAGCAGCTTCTTCAGCGTGAAGCGAGACAGCGCCTCCTCGTGGCCTAACCGAGAAAAGGTGCACAGATGTTCCCACATTAGTTTTGTTGTGAGGAAATTCTAATAGTTTTGAAAGGATTTGCCTCATTTTCATCATAACAGGTCTTAATAAATTAATAGGAACTACGAACAAATGTAAAACTTCAATAAAGGACAACAAGTATCATCTTTTAAGTATTCTTTAAAGTGTTCTTAACAGATGCAAGTGGGATTCAAAGAATCCCAAACTACCAGTGACCATTATCTAAAGATCCATAGCAAAGGTGGAATTTTGAAAGAGTAGAAACTTTGCAGGATATTCCTGGAAAAAATCTGGAATAAAATCTTTAAAAGTGGGAATTTGGCTCTGATTCAATAACAAGCTGCAACCATTGTTCAACATTTATTGGGAACTATTTTGATGTAATCTTTGAATGCTCCAAACATTCTTTCAGGTTCCAGCTTCTCGAAAGGAGGATTTGCTATTTTCTATAATTGTAATTTCTGGCATTTTTTTGTTTAAATGAAAAATCTAATAAATCGGCAGACTAAACAACAAAGAAACTAATTGGAAGTTGCAGCTCTGAATTTCAGAGGATTCTTGATCTTGAAATCAGTGCAACTGCAACCCATTGCACGCTGCATTACGCCTTTAGTTTGTGAATCACAGATGATTTTAGCATCATGCACGCTGATCCACCTGCTAATAAACTACATGGCTGACAGACGACATGCTCTCATGTTGGAGATATCTGCTATAAAATGTCAGTTGTGTTGAAAGCAAGAAATAAAAAGAAAAAAGAAAAGAGGTTTGTTTGTGTCAGAACAGAGACAAGAAGTCAAGTTGAACTCGTGCCCACGGTGTTGACCGTCAGTGTGGGTTTCTCTCTGCTTATGACGATGTGGCAAAAGACCAGTGCAGATAATCTGTTGCTCGTTTGATTTCCCTTTCAGAGATTTGATATTTAAGTGGGTAATGAAAGAAGTCTCCCCCTCAAAATGATTCCTGAAAGGTCTGAAAGCTGTGACAGCAACACGGTCGGACAACACAAACCCGCTGTGCTCTCAAATTACCGTCTTTGTAAAGGTGAGGTACTTTAGCGTGTCTGAAGCCAGCGGCGATGTCTGGGTTCCAGAGCAGCCGCTGGACGATGAACATGGCGAGGCCCACGGCATCGCTGTTGCTCTCCAGTGAGATCAGCTCCCCGTAGATCGTCTGGGAAAGAAGACGCAAGTGTTTAGCAAGAGCAGCACGGACAGCGAAGAAAACCAACAACCTAGTTCTGAGAGACGTGTTAAAAAGCAGAAGTTGTATCACCTCAAGCCCAATCCGCAACCACAGCGGATTGTATGAAAGAAGCCAGTCGAGGACTTTCCGGCGTTCACCTGAAAAGACGACGGGAAACGAGAAAACATTCTTACTTTCAGGCTTATTGCGGTTTGAGACGAACTTCAGAGCACAAAACCTGCAACATCACGTTCATTTACCTATATCCTTCCAAAGATGGCGGTCTTTTCGGACCAGCAGCCTCTTGGCCTCCACCTCCAGTTCGAGCCTCTGGATGGCCTTGACCATGGCCTCAGACGTGAACAGCTGGCAGGCGGAGCGACGGAGGCGGTTCAGCTTCCGCCGGGCCGTGTAGGTGCTGAAGGACATCTCCTCTCTGGTGGGAGCTTTAGGCACACTGAACTTGTTGTCGCTGCCCATGGCAATGGAGACAGCATTCACTGCACGAGGAACAAAAAGGAAATGTTTAAGACTTTTATAGACTTACAAACACAGAGTGAAGCTACTCAGACAAACCTCGAAGCCTGTATCATCACATCTAAATGCCAGCAGACAACTAACAAATATGAGGGATTGTGAAGATGACACTGCAGTGTTGAAAAACCAGTATTAAAAAAATGTTTTTTATATTTCTAACACTGAAAGCGTCAAAATAAGCAAGAGCGTGCTACTTCAAACAGTTTGTGACAGCAAACAGCACTCTGCACTCCCGCCTCCTGTAAAGAAAGATTTTTGGATGGATGTTACCTTTAGCGACTTCGGTGTTGACTTTAAAGTCATCAGGCGTGAGGACGTAGTTGATCCACCACGTGAATCCCCTCTCCTGCTTCTCGATCCACCTCTCGTCGTAGAACATGTTCTTGGCAGCAAACGGCATCGGGTGTCTCGGTATGGCTGAAGAAAAAAAAAAAAAAAAACGATTTAAGATGAACAAAAGCAAACGCATCACAGGAGCTCATTTTACAGAGTTCTGCCATCGAATACCTGTTTGCGCCGGCCTGATGAAGGTCAGTTTTGAAGACGCGACAGCAACAACTTTTGGAGCACCGGAGGACTTCAGAGACTGGAACCCTGTGAGCAACAGGGACAAAACAAGCATCTGCTTAGACTTTCTAACCCCCACTCAGAGACAGACCTGCACTGCAACAGCAATGAACCCTTATTTCATCCATTTATACATCGTGTTATACCTCGTGAAGTGAGTTTGCAGCTCGACTGCTTTGCCTGGGCAGGAACTGTAGACCTTGCAGTCTTTAGAGACAATGTAGACAGTGAACGCACCGAGCCTGGGGGGGGGGGGGGACAGAAACAATGCAGATATTTATCCATCTACAGAAGATGTGAAGATCTGCCTCCAGGATGCAACTACCTGCCACCGTCAGAGAGGCTGTTTAACCTTCCCTCCGTGATTTAAAGCACTTGTTATAACATCATTAGAGCCACTTGCTCACCTGCTGGTCTCGCCTGTTGCGTCTGGGATGCACTTCTTCTCTCCTGGACTGATCTCGGGCGCTCCGTTTTTCCAGCTACCACCCTGCTCCTTTTGACGCGCTCAGTTTTCCCAGCGTCCTCAAGCTTCCCGTCACTTTTCAAATACTCCTCACTCTTCCTCTTCTTGCTCTTCACTGCCACCTGCACGGGAAAAGGGTCTTCCTGGGCGGGCGGATGTGCCGAAACAGTTGGAGACGAGACGTGCACGTCAGGGTTTGATGTGAGGTTGGGGTGAAGAGGGGAGGATGAACTCACGGGCGACGGGGAGCTGACAGCAAAAGAGATGGACGCAAGTGCAGGAGGTGGCGAAGTGACAGAGAAAGAGAAGCGAGCAGGAGCCACGGGTGGAGAAGAGGCGGTGGGTGTAGGCGAGCCACCAAGCCGTGGAGTCGGGCTGGAGGATGGATGTCCGAGGTCACACAGGGAGCTGGCAGCAGAGCTTTGCCATCTGCTGGATCCTGTGTTCGGGTCTATAACAGGAAGGCTCGGAGTTCCTGGTCCAGACTCGCACGGACTGCTGCCGTCAGACAGCTCAAGTGTTTTCTCCAACAGCCTTCGCCTCGACTTCTTTATCTTCCTTTCACTTGAATGGGTTCCCTCCACTGGTGCTTTGCCCTTGGTGACTGTGGCAGTGGTAAAAGAGGCCTTTTTGACCATTTCTGCAGCGGTAACCGCCTCGGAAACAACAAACTCACTCACAACAACCTTTTTGCTGACAAAGAAAGTAAGTCTCGGCTCACTGGATTCAGATTCCTGTGGGCTATCGGGTAACGCTTTGTGGACATTCCCGTCAGGCCCGCAGCCACGATTCCCACTCTTAGATTCCAGCGAATCGGAAAAGTCAGAGCTGGAACTAGTGTCTCGAGGACTGGAGCTAATGTGGCTCAGATCAGAGTCAATGAGGACCAGCGCATCTTTCAAAGACAGGAGTGGGGAGCCCGTCCGCCCAGCGGCAGCATCAGCCACCAGCCTGACAGGAGCTGAAAGTGGGCTGTCTGACTGAATATGAGGCATGAGCTTCTTATACATTTCTGGTGTCCCAATTGGTGACAGCGTCCTGTTGAGCATTTTGTTAAGATCTTTGTTTTCGGGTTTGGCCGCCAAGTCGTCCGGGCTACCAGACATGTTGCCAGAGTGCAGCATCTTTCCGGCTGGGACAAGTAGGACAAGAGGAGAGTTCCCCTGACCGTGATGGATATTCTCCTGGTCCAACAAGGCCAGAGCGCGTTGGCTCTGGGTGGAAGTCAAGGGCCTCTGCTCTTCTGACTTCTGAGGGTAATCATCCATGGGACTGTGCTTGGAGAGGGACCTCTCTCTCACAGCTTTGCCCTCGTTGAGAGAAGCAAGCGGGCTACGTGGCTTCGCCTGTTTGTACTGTGGCTTTCGGGACACTAGGATGGTTTTATTGGCTGCCATCTTCAACGGCTGTTCGGTTTTCTTTCTCCTGGGTGCAGCTACTTTTTCACCCTCCCTTTTGTTTTTGATTGTGTCCCATAAGCTTTTCTGAAACACAAAAGATATACGACATGTCAAAACTACAGTGTTCCCTGCAGTGGTTAAAGTTCCCCGATTATGTTTGAAAGACAAATGTGTGATGAGACTTTCCAGAGCTTGTGCAAGGTTTGAATTTAAGGTTTCAACCAACTAATAATCCATTAATCTGCAGATTATATTTGCAAATGATGTATGCATGTATATAACATCAGGTAACAGTTTTTAAAAATCTAAAAATATTCAATTTACTCAAATGTTTTGACAAGAACAAGCTTTAACAAGATAATTGTATAAAAAAAGACAAACGATTAATCGATAATCAAACTACTTGCAGACACACTTGCTGTCAATTGATTAATCAACTAATTGTTGCAGCTCTGCCAGAACCAATCCGAACATTTATTTCTATGTAGCAGCCTGTGTCCAGCTGAGGATACTCACCTTTTTCTTTTTCGCAGCTTCTGCTCTCCCCAGCAGAACAGCCTGGTGCTTCAGGACCCCATTGGCATTGAAGATGATGAGCTCCCGGACTCCACCTTCTTCTGATGGGGTCCAGGTCACTGTCAAACTGAAGGAGCCCTCGGGCTGCAAACACAAGTCACAAGGCAAACTTACAAAGGAGGCCAGGACAAAACACATATCACCAAGTGTATATTGAACGATATGTTTATCCAACGCGGGGAGACAAATAATGCGGGACATTCTATTAAGTGCGTGAATTGTGTCCTTCGGGTACAGAAAAGCTGTTAGTTAGCTGATAGCATACCGGGATCGTGAACCTGTTGTGGTCCACGGAAAAGCCTTTACTCGCGGGGATCTTCTCGACAGTAACCTCCGCTTCTGCGTCCTCTGTGGGGTTCTCAACACGTAGAACAGCCGACCTGGAGGTTCCCAACTTCACTGCTCCAAATGTCACAAAAGGAGCCTTTGAAAACTGGATCAAACTCAAAGTCGGAACATCATTCTCCTTTTTGGTGTCGTCTCTCTTTACCGGACTGAAGTCCAGAAATCCTCTCCGTGTTGAAGTTGCCGTTTCTGACATTTTAAATGGATAAAAAAAAGAGTAGTTTAATAAAACGTAACATGTTAGTTTAACGCATAGCAACTCATGTGCGCCGCTAACTAGAACTGCCCCGATACCAACAAACGTTAAAACACGCTTCCTTCGAGCAAACACTGAAAGGCGTTCTAATTTGAAATTCGGTCGCGTTGTTGTATCAGCCAATGAAAAGCGCGAGATGGCTACATCTTGTCCAATGGGTATAGAGAATAGATTGAATCCATATGAATACACCGCCGTCGTCCAATCAGGTAACGACTAAATGTTTAAACTGCCATAAACCACGCCCACAGACACCGAAGACCAAACAGAGACCAAAACCGAAGCTGTATCACTCTAATCCTTTTATCGACACCATTAAAACAAAGATATGATGTATTCTCTGAATAATAGATCAAATTACCTCCTAGCCAAAAGTAATGCTAAGATCCAGAACTAAGATTTTTATATTCAAAATGTCCGTAGAGTCAAGCGCATGAGTGATTTACATCCAATGATTTAAAACATGTTTACATCTCTCCTCTAAACAAGATTAAGCTCCAACATATTAATTTTGAGTGATATCGCTTTCAGTTTATTCGATCTTTGCATCAACGTGCACGTTATTACTCTTTTGGGTTTATATGGCAGTGTTTGACACAAATAATATCATTCTATCTTCTTTATTGTCAGACTTTATCGTGATAATGAATGTTAAAAAATGTTAAATATTAAATGAATGTTTACTATTAAGTTGAACTGGCTCCATAGAAACGCGGTCCAACCTGTCGGGAGAACAGCTCGCCGTGATCGTATAGTGGTTAGTACTCTGCGTTGTGGCCGCAGCAACCCCGGTTCGAATCCGGGTCACGGCACATTTTTGAGGAGAAAGCAAAATACAAAGTATTCATCTTTACCAGTTGCAACATGGAAGAATCATTTTTATCCAATAAACATTATTCTCACATGGATCATTTTGCATTGTGAGTACTTTTACCTTTAGTACTTTAAGTATATTTTTGATGCTAATTCTTTTATACTTTTACTTACTACGTTTGAATGCCGGAGTATTTCTTTGCTGTATTAGCCAATTGCTACTTTTACTTAAGTATGGTAGGCCTACTTCTTCCACCACTGATAATGTTACTTTACTTAGTTGCCAGTATTCATGTATTGTTTTACAACATTCATTTTTAAAATTGAAGTTTGCCAATTAAGATGAGTTTAACATGAGTTTATAACTTTGTACACAGGACTCAGTTTTGCCGTCCCATAATATCTCAACATGCGAGGACCCATGATGAGCAGCTGGGAGCAGTCGTGCTCAGGTGGCCTGTGTTGTATTCAGCCATGTGCATTATGTCTGCCATTAGACTTCCAAAGGCCTCTCACAACTTGCACATCATGTCGCTCCTTAACATAAACTCTTCATCTAGTGTCTGTGAATTTCCTGTTGAGGTTACTCCCCACAGCTACTCAAGTGAGTGGATGTTTGACTGTCACTGTGCAGAGTTTGATACTAGAAGCCTGTTTTCCCATTCATCAGCGGAAGAAGGACATTTCTTTGCACTGTAAATCAGACAACAACGTTTTCACAACTAGTCTGGAAGCCAATCCTGGTCAAGAATGCAATTACACGTGTGCGTTGAAACCTCCAGTGCTACATACACCGAGAATGGACTTTAAAGTGAAGTAGGACACATCTTGTCCAACTTTTTAAATGTACACTTGTTTAATGATGAAGCATAGTAGATGTAGTTTGAAAACGTTTAGAAAAACCCTAGTGTTTTTATATGTCTTACAGGATGTTTGGAGGGGAGCAGGAAGCTGACTTGATCGTTTTGAGTGTACTTTTTCAGACATTAGCATGTCTATAGCAGTGGCTTGAGTTAAACCCTAATCTCTAACCTCCACTGTCTTTCTGTCTAACCCCCCATCCAACTGTCTTTCTACCTTTAACTGACTGTTATCCCTACAAAAGGCCTTTAAGACATGGTAATGTAAATTCAATGTGAGTGTGAGTCAGGCACTGACTGCATACGAGACGCTCGGCTACACTTGCTTTGCTGACACTGCACAGCAAACAGCGCTGAAGTAAACGTGTATGTGTTATCTGTGACTGAGAACAGAACGGCGGGCTAAACAGTGAAACGCTCGCGTCTTCAAACTGCGTTTTGTGTTTAAAGTCTTATTTCTCTGCCCGCGACGGTCGCACGACTTGTTTTGATTCTCCGCCCTCTCCACTTCGAGGCTGACTGACCACGTGACACGCGCGCCGTCCAATCCCGTGCCAGAAGAACGCGGCTCGTAATTTTGAACAGACGGAGAGCAGCAGCCAGAGTCGATAGTTATCAATGAGAACAACATCCGCGAAGCCTTTCGTCTGAGTGATGGATATTTCTACTTCTCGCCATACCGGATGAAGTGAAGACTTTATCGCTGTATTTATTCTTATAAATATGAGTACTCATGTTATCACCCCGGGGCCGTACCGAGCCACTAAACTGGTAAGTTAACGTTGGCTGATAAGGTCATTAGCTTCGGAGCGCTAGCTAACAGCTAGCTTAACTCATACGAGAAATGATCGGCAGCCGCAGAGCTGTGGCTGTTAGCCGTGTTCACAGGGACGTTACGCTTTCTCTCGGGGTTGTGGCAACATTGTACTGAATTCAGGGCGTAAAATAACATTTGGTTTGTTAAATAATGCATTTTTTGGTCACCGATTTAATGTCTTTCATATTATTACGTTCGCTTCTCCAATACGTGGCTTTTCCTCGAGACATGAAGTGTTTTAGAAACTGAACAACGCTTAATCTCACTATCATGATTGACATTTTCTAAATAAATCGATTAATCTAATAAAGCAGCTTAATTAAAACTTTGGAAGATGAAGAAAACCAGAAAATATTCACAATGCATGAGGTGGAAGGTTGTGATTTTTGTATACAAAAATTACTTAAATCATTATCAAAATTGTTAACTAACTCATTTTGTCAGTTGTATCAGCTCTGTTAAAAACGAAGTCCTGCGCCCTTGTAGTGTTTGTATTATATCCTATTTTGATCAACTTCACATACTTCCAAGTTGCATGGACGTGGGAAATTGTCTTGAATGGTTTAAATTCCAGCAGGTGAGCAGCACTTGCTGTACAAACACTCACACAATCCAGCGGGCTTTGACCTGTGGCTCCTGGATGATTCTGAGGAAGACCCCAAGCTCAATGTGTCCATTAAACTGCAAGTGTTTCTGGAGTTTTGACCCTTTAGGGCCACTAATCGATGCACGATTGTTGAGAACTTTGCCTTAGAACAGTGTGATACAGAAAAGACGTCATTACTTTGTTTCAGTCTCAACCAAACGGGGCCAATTCATCCCTCTTTCTCCAGTGGTCTTCAGGTTGATGCTGTCAGGAATGTCTTTCAGGAAGTCTAAAACAATAAAATAGGATAGTGGCATACCTTCTGCTGTACATGGACGATACCTTCTGTACTAAACACTCTTTGTGTCCTCTTTCAGTGGAATGAAGTGACCCGTTTGTTTCGGGCTGGCATGCCCCTCAGGAAACACCGCCAGAACTTCCGGCACCACGCCTCCTGCTTCACCGCCTCTGCCGCTGTGGATTGGCTGCACCAGCTGCTCTGTAGCAACAGCAACTTTGGGCCGGATGTCACCAGGCAGCAGACGGTGCAGCTGCTGAAGAAGTTTGTGAAGAACCACGTGATCGAAGATGTGAAGGGTCGCTGGGGCACGGAGGACCTGGAGGACAACAACATGCTGTACAGGTAGGCAGAGTTCTGGAGAAACGTGCCTTTTTAATTATTTAAAAAGACTTGTAGGTGGTGCTCCCCCACACACAGTTAAACAGTCCATGTCCTTTCTTTTCCCCCAGGTTCCCCTCCACGTCTCCTCTGAAGCCCATTCCCCGTCCGGGTCCAGCCTCGGCCCCTGGCTCCATTAAGAAAAGACCTTCATTTAGGGACAAGGACGGTTTCTTCAGGTTTAGGAGCAAGAAGTATGAGAAGGAGACGCAGGTGAGCTGGACTGCACATAGATGTTGTGTACAACTGAATCTTGCAGGTTAAATGTATTCTAACATCAATAAGACAACATGCCGGTTAACAGTCTGAATGGAGAAAAACCCATTGTGTGCTGGTGGTTTATGCTCTTATCTAAATTTACCTTCCAGGAAAATGTAGATCCCGCCCTCCAAGCAGGGGGCGAGAATCAGCCAATAGGAGAGCAGCAGGTGCAGAGACGAGAGCTGACAGTGGAGGATGAACAGGAAATCTGGAGAGACACCACACTGACCCAGTATAAACACACTTAACTGAAAAAAAATCTGCTGCATGGCTTGTTGAATTATTACTAGATTGAAATTATACGTTTCTTTTTGTTTAAATAACCTGTAGAATCAGTAAGCGAGAGATCTGATGCACGACACCTCAGCAGACAGCGAGGAAGATTCTTTTCTTTGACTAAACATTTGTGTGTTGCGTTTCAGCCTGCAGAGGATTCTGGGTGTCGCGTCTCTTGGCGAGGTTTTAGACCAACGTCATGTAAACCCACAGAACATCATCCATAATATGACCAAAGTCAACAAGCACGGGGTGGTCACGCTGGACGACAAGACCAGTAGGTTTACATACAAACATTGCATGCAAGCACACACACACACACACACACACACACACACGTGTCTTCTGTTCAGTAACTGAAGACACCTTTCACTGGATACTTACTCTGTGTACCACGTGCACTGCTCACTCTAACGTGAAGCCTTTAAAGTCTCGACTCTTGTTAATGCGACACACAAACGGTACAATACACAGTAACTGGCAGCCGGTCTGACCTGTTTATCTTCTCTCCAGATGACCTTCCACACTGGGTTTTGTCTGCCATGAAGAGCCTGGCCAACTGTGAGTAGCATCAAGCTGCTCTGTCCTGCATGAACACTGCTAACGGGGGTGCTGTTGATGCTTTTTCAACACCTACAGTCGGACATATAAATGCCACCACAGAATGACTTTACTGCTTATTCTCAGTTTTTAATGCAGGTGTTTAGTTGGAAAATAAAAACTCGTACATTGGTCTGTGTTGGGATTATGAATGACATTTCTAAGTCTAAGCTTTTGAATATCCTTTACTCGCCTGCTGTGTTTTTAGGGCCGAAGTACGACAGCGCACAGCCGTCCTATCCCGGCTTCGAGAGAGACGTCTTCAAAACGGTGTCGGATTACTTCTACAGCCTCCCGCAGCCTTTACTCACGTACGAACTGTACGAACTGTTCATCAACGTCCTGGGTAGGTGTTAGGACTCCTGTTACTCCTGACCACCGAACCGCAGTTAAATGGAAGTGCTTTCTAAAGGCTTCTTTCCAGCGGATGCCGTTGTGTTGTCTGCAGGATGTTTCCACCGGCGTGCGCTGACCTCTAACTGCCTTTTGACTGCTAACAGGTTTTGGTTGTCACGTCTGTTTGTGGAGTCCTAACAGCGATGTGAGCAGCTGTGCCCTCTCTCTCTCTGTGTGTGTGTGTGTGTGTTGTTGTTGTTTCTGTACAGTAAAGGTTTGAAGTAACTAAACCCTCTTTCCCCCCCCCCCTTCACTGTCTGCTTGCACTGACACCCTGCCTGCCCCGCTCGGCTCCCTCTGTCTCTGCATCCGCCCTCAGTGTTTTGTGGGTACGTTGCAGCGCCCGCGACACACCAACGTGGGAAACGCAAGCAGCCCGACCTCCCCTCAGCCCCCCCCCCAGCCAAGGCGTCTTTCCGCTCCACAGAGTGTCTCCTCCTGTCACTGCTTAGACAGGGGGCGTGCGACGAGACGGAGTCGCCAATGACCGAGGTGCTCGGCAGGAAGCTTCAGTCGCGGCTGGAAGTGCTGAAAGGAGGCACTGCCGGTGCAGCCGACGGTCATTTAGGAGGCAGCTGCCTGAGCCTGAGTACGGTGGGCTACTCTATGAGGCCTCAAACCAGAAGCTGCTCACTGGAAACTATTCTAGATGACACTGCCCCTCTCACCCGGCAGCAGCTATTCCTGTCCAATGACAGCCTAGCATCCTGCGCCTACAGCAGCAGGAGCCAGGATGACAGCCCCGCCCTCCCAACACCGCACAGTCAGACAGACTTTACACCTGCATCCAAAGCAACCCTCAATACTTCTGAAAATGCAACCAGAAATATGGCGCCTGCAGCTGGACTGTCAGTCATACAGAGGTCGCGGTCCCTGTGGCCACGCAGAGTAGGCAGCTGCCTGGACATTGTCGTGGAAACCAGGGAGGAAGATGTCTCAGAGACCAAGCAGCAGGGCCGAGCAACCAGCTGCCTCAACGTGAACACTCCCGCAGACCAGCACCACTCCTCAGCTTCTCGCCCTCCTTCGTTGTCCTTCTGTCACCCCTCCTCTTTCTCCTCCTCCTCTTCATCTGCTATGGCCAAAGTACAAGGTTGTCATGCTACTACAGGACCTGGTGGGCCCAGACCCGCCTGCAGCACCTCTAATCTTTGGCCGCTCCCTGCACCCGCTGTTGTCCGGCGCTGCCTCAGCTCTCTGGACGTGTCGAAGCCGCCTCGACCCGTGTCACAGTTCAGTCTGCCTGTCCGTGTGCCCCCCCAACCCAAACCTGAGCAGAGTAAGACCCTCTCACATCTACCTGTCTGTGTCTGTGTCTGCTTCTTTATTGATGTCTAATCAAACTAACTCTATCTAACCACTCCTGGTATGCACGGTTTTAACTTAGAAATGAAACTCAAAGGGTGAAATCAGATTTCACTTTGTGTTCTGTGTTACTGAACATTTCCGTGGTTTCAGTGAACACACCGACAGAACGAAGGCATGAAAGAAAGAACAGGCTCAGGAAACATGAAGCGCATGGTTGCAGCCCGTTATACGTGTCTTGTTGTTTCGTTGCAGTTCCTCGCTGCTGCTTTTCATTTTTGCAGTGTACGTTGTTGCTTTGCCACGTTTTCTTTTAATTTAAGCAAAATCATTTCCAAACCCTGCTCAAGTAAGGTTTGAAATATTGTTCAGATGAAGTGTCAGATTCAGCCGTGAAGATAGGATCTGTCATGGAGATACTACAGTAATAGTTTGCCCATAACAGATGAGGTTCTGCGGGGCCGTGCTGTCCTGGATCAGGGCTTTAGACTGGGATGTTCATGCTTTTTTATATTCCAAAATGTAATGTTAACAAATCTTACCTGACTCATCTTGCACCGTAGATGTAGATTCATCTTTCCATCCATCCATTCATCTGTAGAATCTAGTGAATGTGATGTAGCAGTGATGGATGGATGTGGCCAGAGTGATGGTGCAGTTTATTTTCTCCAGCCCACGTCATCATTACTGTTCGACCGTACATGTGTATGTGTATAGGCCTTCTCCAGCCCCAGTGTGAGCGCGTGGCCATCGAGGCCCTGCAGCTGTGCACCCTGCTCCTCCCCCCCGCCTCCCGCAGGAAGTTGCAGCTCCTCATGAGGATGATGTCACGGATCAGCCAGAACGTGGACATGCCCCGCCTCCACCCCGCCATCGGCACCCGGACACTGGTGAGGCACAAAACTGATGGGATGTTTCCTCTAGAAGCAGACGACCAACTTATTTGTCATTGTTTCCTTTCAGGGCATCACTGACACGTTTATCTTATTGCGCGTGTATCCACGTGTGCGTCGTTGTGATGTGTCTTTGTGCTTCTTGATCCAGATGGTTCACACCTTTTCAGGCTGCGTCCTGGGCAGCGCAGAGGAGTGTGATTTGGACGAGCTGCTGGCCACCAGGCTGGTGTCCTTTCTAATGGATCATCAGCAAAGCATCCTCTCGGTCCCGGAGTACCTCCTCAGTGCCATCAACGACCACGTACAGTACCTGCGCACAGTACAGGTACACTACAGGTTACAATACATCCTGGGAGCGTGTGAGCAAGTAGGAAACAACAAACACAAAGACCTGCAGTATATTTGTTTGCTGTAGCTGTGAACTACATTCTATTTTTAGGATTTTTAACTTCTTTTATTGTGAAATGACCTAATGATTACAACCACAGGTCAGTGGCTCGTGTTTCTTTTCTGCCTGCTATAAATGAAAACAGGCACAACACTAATCTACTTGCTTACAGGTTCTGGAGGAAGTGTTTCCTGCTGCTCTCCCTCCACCCTGTCTGCACTGACACTGACAGCTGGATTTATGTCTCTCCGGACCGCAGGTTCCAATCGACGGTGTTTCTGACCTCGACGGCGGCGATCCCGTTTGCGTTCCGTTGCCCGTCTACGCGTTTTGCCATCAGATTAGCAGCACCGAGTTTGAACAGCAAAAGCTGGCGTCTTCCCAGAAGGCCATGGAGGAGCTGCTGGAGATCCTGCTGACGGACCAGAACATGAGTGAGAAGGAAAGGCGCAAGAAGCTGAAGCAGGTAACAAAGTCAGAGTCAGACTGGGATCCAGTTCAGCATGCAATGGTCCTGTTCTTACCAGTGTAGACACACATGGATCTTCTGGACGTGAAATATCACATTTTTGTAATGTTTTGTTGACACTTGTTTGTAACTTACCATTGAATTGTCATTTGTAACCTTTTGCAGCAGAATTTTCACTCTTCAAATTTGGCAATAATGAATTTTTACCTCTTCAGAATCTTGTTGTTTTGGTTCTGACCTCCAGCAGGTTACGGTTGTGAACATCATTCAGGAGTTTTCTTGTCTTTGCTTCAGTTTCAGAAGCAGTACCCAGACATCTACAGTCGTCGGTTCCCCTCTTCAGACCGGGAAAGCAACAAGCCAAAGATTAAACCTCCTCTCCTCAACATCAAGAAAACCAAAGCTTTCAGCATCAGGAACTAAACCAACCGTTCTAGAAGCTGCAGCCTTCACAAATATTACTGCACTGACACGAATAAGAGATCTGGATTCTTCTCTCTGCAGCCAATAACTTTTCCTTGTTACATTGGAAATACTCCTGTTGTCCCTGTTATGTCTCGTTTACGTACTGGTACAGTTAATGCAGGCTGGAAGACTTCTACAGTGGTGTGTGTGTGTG
The DNA here is from genome assembly GCA_036023655.1 of Nannoperca australis. NCBI lineage: Eukaryota > Metazoa > Chordata > Actinopteri > Centrarchiformes > Percichthyidae > Nannoperca > Nannoperca australis. The sequence continues at coordinate 22,195 of JAVQJD010104934.1, forward strand.
TGTGTGTGTGTGTGTGTGTGTGTGTGTGTGTGTGTGTGTGTGTGTGT